>JAOPHQ010000089.1:0-30000 GCA_030340625.1 Merluccius polli | reverse complement strand
TTTGAGGGAAGGATGTTTGTGTGAAATATTGATCGGTGTATCTGAAATATAAAAAAAAGATATACATACTTACTTAGATATGGGCTAAGAAATGAAAATACCTTTCCAGGAGTGACCTACTGCATTATAATAGGTATCTGCAGTCTGATGGGATGGCCGCCATGTCTTTTTCATTAGATAGTCTTTGCTTGTCTGCTGGCTCCATTGGGAGAGATATCGACAGCTGTCTCACCACACCCCCATTGAGAGCAACCCCAGAGTGTGTCCTGTTAAAAAAAGAAAAGAACATGATGGCTTGGAACAAGGGCATAATACATATTTTAGATGTGTTGATGCACTGTGTAGGCTTAAGCAAAACAACATGTGTGACCAGACCACTAATGATAGTAAAATAATGATTAAAATAATGCTGCATCCTAATTATTATAAAGGTGGTGTATAGTCAAAACTTGATGATTGATGAGTTGGAGTTGTCTTCATGGCAATAAACGATTGAGATTGAGACAAAGAGAGAGATGGAGAAAAACACAGTAAGATAAGCTTCATCAACACCTTCTAGAAGCAAAGGTAACCAAGCGAGAGAAGGAGAGAGGGAGACAGAGTGGGAGAGATAGAAAGAGACAGAGAAACAAAGACAGAGTAAAAAAGGGAGCAGACATTAACAGAAGAGAAGTGTTTAGACTCTCCACCCTGGCTTCTGGTTCATGACACAACTGAGCAACTCAATATTTTCTTCTTTTTTTTTTTTACATCTGTGTGCCACTACTCTGCTGCCTGGCAGGGCTCCCACCTGAAATTGATTCAGTGAGCCAAAGCCAGCGGAGCACAGAACAAGACTTTCATTATTCATGAATCTTCAGTTATTCATTAGATGTTTTTGAGCATACTCTGTTGTGCTGTTGGTCTGGGCAATCGTCATGAATATTTACAGGTGCTTGATATTAAACATGACTTAGAATACACTGCTGGTGGCAAATGCCAGGTAAATACGAATAGTACTTGAGGATCTGCAAGGGGTTGGTATACGTAACCTTTGCTGATCTATTCAGAACACAAAATGGAAAAAAAGAAGCAATTGATCAAGTTGGATGATAGAGCTTGTAGTGCATCATATGAATACTACTTAATTTATAAAGGCGTTGCAGAAACTAAGACCATGCACGGAACACTATAGTATATGGTCATGGCTCTTTTTTATAATTATTTCTCTCATTGCCATTTCAATTGGTTGTTGATGTGGAGATAGTGGTGTGTCTTACTGGAAATTGCCTGACACTGCATTTTCCACACTGCTGCAGAGCAGAGTGATCTTTTAGGGAGCGAGAAGGGATGCCGTTTATCATATTATAGTTGGGGGAGGGATAGGGACATTGCAAATGCTGCTGATTCCACCAACAGTTCTTTACAGCGACTCAGGGGATAAAGTTTCACAACCAGCAGATGGTGATTTGAGCTTCCTTGTTAAGGCTCCAGAACAATAAACATCACACTGATGTCTCATTTTATCTCAGCCCTATCGGTGACAAGTTTGTGGGTTGCATTTGATGCAACGAATTCTAAGCAAATGGGTACCATACTTGCCAAGGCATAATTAACTACATAAAACCACACACACATACACACACAAACACACACATACACACACACTGGGTCTGAAATAGCTCTTAGCAAGGCAGCACTAAGCAATGATTTGGACAAAATCATTTTTTTGGACGAAAAAATATATTTTCTCCTTTTTTTTCTTCCATATCAGTATCAGCACAGTATCAGTATCGGTACAAACAGTTGTTTTAGAAGGCAAATAAAAAGCATTAAATAAGCACAGCTGCACTTACAATTGGATTGAATAATATAATATAACAATGAATATAAAAAGTTCTAAAATGTGAGACACGATAATATTGACAGTATGATGTGAAAGCATTAAGCTAAAATGTTTTGTAATATGTATATAATGGACGATGAGTTGCTTTTTTGCAACAATTGTTCCACCATCGAAGGAGTTGATAAATGAACCGTCAGAGGTTAATGTAGTGTAATAAGGAAGGACAGACTCTGTGGCTGAGGGGGGCCTCGCACATCGTCTGTGTATGACAGGCGCTGCAGAGCAGCGTGGCTTGGGATAAGATGACCCTCCTCTGGTCTGTGATGCCAAAAAGGACATCTGTTCCTGTTGTCTTCAGACCCCTGTGTACCGTTCAGACGCCATCCTCTACCCTGACCCCATTGGCTTTTTTCCACAATCAATCTCCTGTGTTTTCATGATTTATTTATTTTCCTATCTTTCTTGTAAGTAAATTACATCAAACTGTATGATAAAAAAAATAATTTGGATGGGTTGAGGGTGGTGTTTGAGGTTTCTTGTTGGAGTTTTGTTACATTGAGATTTACCTCACCCTAGTCTGTCTCTAGTCTGTATTGTTGGCTGATGAGCTATCAGCACTGATCGATTGCAAATGAGAACCATTCAGAAAGAGGCCCAGCCAGGCTTTCTAAAAAGAAAAAGTGAAGAAAATCAATAGATGCTTAAAAGCCTTCCATATGTCAAATAATATTGACATATGACAAACATAACTCAATTCACAAAAAACCCCACATTTGATAACTGTTGTTATCACTGGTAGTCTACCACAAATATGTAAATGATGCAAGTCCTGCAAAACATAGTAATTTTCCAGTGTCAGACATACCTACAAGTAAGCACCAACTGCATTTGGAGTAAAGGGTGGATTGGTGGGGTGCACTATGGATGGTTATATAGGTCTTAAAAAGAGGTAAACAACTACATATTTTCCCCTGACCAATTTGTAGCTTGACTGATTATACAAACAGTGTCTGGTGAAAATGACAAAACAGCTGCATTTCTAAGCTTTTCCAAAGCTATTCATTTTTTTTACGTGTTTAACAAAAGATGTACATTCGTGTTACACTGACTGTCCTAAATTATTGACTATTAACAATGAGGAAATCATCAAGACAATATATCAATAACATAATTGTACCATGAGGTGGGACCAAGCTGAGATATATAATATCCGATAAAGGTTTGCCTTGGTTACCATGTGGTAATGAAATAAATAATAGTAATGGTGATTGTGCATTCACAAATCCATAGTTATATACTTAATGTACAATCTATACTAGGTGCCCTCATCTACTTGGTACAGGTCTGGGGTATACAGAAAGACATTCAATACAGATGGTGCTCCTGATTATGCTTATCCATGACAAATGGCTAATTTGGAGTCTTCTTCAATGGTTTTCCGCAACTGAGCATTTGTTGTGTTTCTCCCCCAGCTGTTCACCCAGACATGTCATTGCTAACAGCGGGTCCAGTAGATAGGACATGTATATGCTAGCCATTTGGAAATAGTCCAATATAGACCAGACTGCTCCATACGATAGGTGGACGAGAGGTCTGCTCTTCTTGAAAGGGGTCAAGGAGTATTGTCCATTGCCAAAGAGCCATAGAAATGGCGCAAAAGTGTACAATAACAAATTCAACAACTGGATGTAGGAGCATTCAGGCCAAGGTCCAGGTTCAGAGAATCAAGCTAGGTGCACATGTCTGTCTTTCAAGAAATCCTTAGGAATCAAGGTGTATTACATGCCCTGACACCACTTGTAATGCAAATACTTCATTTCTGATATGTCCTTTCTTTGTGCATGCAACATTCTCCGAAACAGCCAGACAAACTAGAGCATGGCCAATGATATGTATAGAGAGCATCTCTGGTTATTTGGGGGTGGATTAAGAAGGCAGTCAAGAATTAGGGCTTTTATTACTGGATTGTGGACTGTGTGGCAGGGCAAGTTTCTGCATTACAAGTGCTACAGATATCAGTGTTCAAGATTAGTGTTCACAGAGTCAGAGGGAAATAAGGCGCATCAGCAAGCTGTCTGTAACCAGGGTGACATTATTGAGAGATTTTGTTCCAAGTCCTCTGTCATGGCAAGGGCATTCTGTTCTTAAGAGACACCCTCGTAAATGCCACTCGATGGAGCCACTTCGGGTGAAAAGGTTTACACCCCCCCCCCCCCGCACTGGGCATCCTGGCAGCAAGGGTGTCCTCTTGGCTTCAGCCACTGATTGTTTACCCCTGTCTTCCACTAAAGAAGATTGCTGCTGTGATCTTTTCAGAGAGAGACAATCGTATCACTCATCACAAGGTGACCTTTGTGCATCAGAGAGCACATCCGGGTGAAGTATAGCATGTCCTCTGCTACAGTAATGGTGCATCTGAGGCATCAGTATGGATCAATACGTTGCCCTCAGGAAGAGCTGACTGGACACTAAGTGCAGGAGAAGGGCCGTCAGGCTGCCACACACAACTGATCCGTGACGAAATTCAAGTCACTTGGGTGGGCAGTAGCTGGTAAATAGTGCTGATGGTGGCTATCCTGCTGCTACATGCACATGCACTAATGGTTTATATCATATAATTTCATCAATTTGTATGTGCGTATTATTACATAACAAAATAATTTGTTAATTTTGTCTAAAAAATATTAAATAACTCGGTAGAAAGTAATAATTATTGTATTAATGCTTTTATGTGAAGAATGATTGCCAAGAAATCAATATATAAATTACAACCATGCCTTAAAAGTATGGCATATGCGACCATTTACCTTTAAAGGTGCTATTGATAACATTCAGCCACTAGATGTCGAACTCGCCCTCCCGCCTCCCATTGCATTCACATCACAACACCGCTGTTGCTCGAAGCACACGCCCCCTCAAGGGGTTGCCAGATTGTTGCACAACCTTTCGTGGTCAAGTGGAGTGAGACTCAGTCATGTCAAGTGAAGAATGAATGAATCTTTCGTGGTAAAGTAATTAATTCATTTTTTAATATGAAGCTATACATTAGATGCATACTATCAAACTCAGCCATTTTTCCACACTAACTAGCAAACTTGATCACTGACGACAACGTTGTTATACTATTGGTTACTATTAGAAGCCGGAACCAATGAAAAGTTCAGAGAAAACTCACGTAATTACGAGAAAACTATCATGTACAAGATAAGTTTAGTATCATGTGATAGTTTTCTCGTTATTACATGATAATTATCTCATGAATGGAACTTTTTATTTTTTTCCTTGGCAGCACTGTGCTATCTAGTCTATGGTAAATAAGGCAATGAAACTCGGATCAGTTTTCTCTTCTCTCCTTTAGTTATCACAAAGGCTGACCTACCTCAATTTGAGGGTTGTTACTTCACAGACACAACATTTGCTGTGAATGTTATCAATTTGATTGGCAGGCACTTTTTTTTCTCTCACTGTGGACAAAAAACCTATTAATGATTAATCAGTCAGTTTGAGCTATTAGCTACTAACCTCGTTCCTTGTTCATATCACAACCAAACACCTGGAACGGGATGATTTAGCCCAGTCGTCCCCAAACTACAGCCCCCGGGCCGGTTACAGTCCGCCCCCACATTCTGGGTGGCCCCCGAAGCAATGTATGTTATTTATTGTATTCGGCCCTCTGGTTTATTTAGTTTCACTTTCCGCCCTAAGGTGTATTTCTCTTGCAATTCCACACAGCTGTTAATTTTTATTCGTGGAGTAGATGGGACCACTTTCTAGGTTTCCGAAGAGCTTGCAGCACTACAAAGCCTCAAAGGCACAATGACTGGCAGAGACATTTTTGACAAGGTTTGTCAAACCATTGGAGACTTGACTGGGCATGTAGCGAGCATAACAACAGACGGAGCACCGAGCATGGTTGGCTCTACAAGGAGGCTAATCGGCCACATTAAGCAAGCACTGTGCTGCAAAGTGGTGAAGTGTGAATCTGTTATGAAAGTTGTGGAGACATGTGTGAACTTCATCCGGGCGAACGGACTAAAACATAGGCAGTTCCAAGAATTTCTCTTAGAGCATGTGATTACGGAGATTTATTTACCACATGGAAATCTGATGGCCTCTATCAGCTGCTTCCTGAGGTTGACGCGTTTCTTCAGTCAAAAGGCAGAAACATCATGGGGCTGACACACCCAGAGTAAAAATGGCACCTTGCCTTTCTAACTGACGTGAAAGAGTGTCTCATTGGTCTCAATCTGCAGCTACAAGGCAATGGGAAACTAATCTGTGACATGTACTCCCATATTAAGGCATTTCAGGTGAAACTAGAGCTTCTTTTGCGGCAGGTGAGAGAGGGAAACTTTACTTATCTTGCTACAACGCAAAATGTAGCCACTGAGGACCCACAGGTACCGTTCCCTGTCACAAAGTGCATGGATGCACTGGAAATGTTGAAGACGGAGCTTGAGGTGAGATTCCGTGAGCTACATCTCAAGACATTTGTCTATTTCAGAACCCATTTGCTATGGACATCAATGAGGCCCCGCCATCTCTTCAGCTCGAGTTGGCCAAAAAAACTTGAGATGCATTCGAGTCAGGCAGTTTGATTAAATTTCATGCTACCCTACCCAATGACAATTATCCAAACATTAAAATGCATGGTATCAAGATGTGCACAATCTCCGGCAGCACTTATATACGTCAGCAAACGATCTCAAGGATGAAGCTTCTGAAAAGTCTGACGAGATCAAGACTCACTGATGACATTTGCACCATTTGCACCATGCACTGAGATTGGCTGTGACCAGAATGGAGCCTGACATCAACCTACTCATCAGAAAGATGCAACCCCATAGTTCACACTAAGAAACATGGAGAGGCAAGCTCGTTGTTTCTTCAATTGTCATATGTGATCAAAATGTCACCACCAAAGAAGGTCCATCTGTCTCCCCAGATTCTGGTGAACTTTTACCGCTGCACCATCAAGAGCATCCTTACCAACTGCATCACAGTATGGTATGGCAACTGCTCTGTCTCAGACCAGAAAGCACTGCAGAGGGTGGTGAAAACTGCCCAACGCATCACCAGTTCCTCACTCCCCTCCCTTAAGGCTGTCCAGCACAAACGATGCCTGCGGAGGGCACGCAGCATCATCAAGGACAGTTCTCACCCCAGCCACAGACTGTTTGCCCTCCTCCCCTCTGGGAGGCATTACAGGTCTCTCCGTTCCCGAACCAGCAGGTTCGAGACCAGTCTCCTCCCTGTGGCTGTCATATTCACCCTGCTGAACTCTGCCCCACGGTGATTAACCCCCTTTTTTTACTGTCCATATATATATATATATATATATATATTGTGGCATCCCTCCGCGACCACGCCCCCTACTCGGGAGAGTTGAGGCCGGTATATACCGCCGGTGGCCAATAGCCGGCGACAAATCCCGGCCTCCCGAGTGCCCTAATCGGCCCAACGAGGGGACACCTGGGTCAACGGCACCCAGGTGTTAAAAGGCGGCCACCGACCGACAGGAGGGACAGTCGGGTGGAAGAGAGGACGACGCCGAGGACCCAGCCGACATGGAGTGAGCCGCACGGCGGACACTTGACTATGTATTGAGCAATTCCCTTGTGTTGTGAGAAATAAACCGCCGTTTGAGGCTTTGGACCCTCACTTCCTGCCTGGTGTTTACCTTGAGCCTCCTCTACCGCACCGAGTTACCACATATGGTGGAGAATGCGGGCAACTCGGTCCACGCACGGCTCACGGTAGGACCCAACCCCGTGTTTTATCAGGGTTTTTTTTCATGCGGTTCCGCCGTTGGCGGAGGGGACTACCCACGGACGACGATGCAGAACCCCGGAGCAACCGCAGGACCAGCCGGCCCCAGAGAGTCGGACCACAGACTGGACCTGTTGACCGAGGCGGTACTCCGCCTGACCCAACAGGCCACCCAGGCCCCACCGACCACCGCCCCCACGAGTCGGCTCACCAAGCTAGGTCCCGACGACGAAGTGGAGGCATACCTAGAGACATTTGAGCAGGTGGCGATCCAAGAGAGGTGGCCCGAGGCCCAGTGGGCCTATATCGTTACCCCGTTCTTAACCGGACCCGCCCAGCAAGCGAGTCAGGACCTCAGCCCCGGGGACGCGGGACGATACCCCGCACTCAAGGCGACCATTTTGGCCTACTACGGCCATAGCCTTGCGGCAAAGGCCCTAAAGTTCCGTGAGTGGTCGTTCGACGTCCGAGGACCCGTCCGGACCCAGGTAGCCCGCCAATGTCGGCTAGCCCGGAGGTGGTTAGTCGAGGGAGAGGGACCCAGCCCCGTGGATCGGGTCGTGGTGGACAACACCGTGAGACAGCTGCCCCCCGACGCCCGGAGGGTCCTGGCCCACCACTATCCCGAGACCGTGGACGACCTCGTTCGCCAGCTGGAGCACTGGCAGGTGGCGCAACGGCTGGCGGCGGACCCGAGACCCACTCCCCGGCCCGTCCGGAGAGGGACTCCGACCCCGCTGCCGAGGACCGGACCGTTCCCCACGCCCAGAGAACGAGGGGAACCCGAGCTCCGGTCCTGCTACCACTGCGGACAACGGGGACACCTAGCCCGTGACTGTCCCGACCGACAGGACGTCCCCATGCCCTCCGCGGGCACATGGCCGGGAGACCAACCCGCCTGTATGCTGGCCACCTGCTGGGCCCAAGGGGCCAAGGACTCCCCCACCGTCCCCATCAAGGTGATGCACCAGGACACTCATGCCCTGCTGGACACAGGGAGTGCCGTGACCTTGATGAGGGCCGACCTAGCCGGGGGGAGACCGGGAACCCCGATGCAGGTTTCCTGTGTCCACGGGGACACTCGAACTTATGAAACCTGCCACGTGGTTGTACGCACACCACAGGGGGTCTTCGTAGCCCGGGCCGGAATAGTACCGACCCTCCCAGTACCGTTCCTGATCGGCCGGGACTGCCCCATCTTCGCTCGATTCTGGAGCCCAGCGAGGGGGGACCGAGGAGGACGGGAGCTGCGGCGCCCGGCCGGACGAAGCGGAAGACCGGACCAGCGAGAGGCACGGCGACCGACGACCCGAGGGACCACCGCAGACCACGGACCAGCCCTGGGAGCGACCCGCCGAGCGACGGCCAGAACAACCGAGTCGGGTGACGAGCCGGACTCCGGAGGAGAGGGTCCGTCAGCGCCGGGAAGCCTGGCCCGATCCACCGGGGACCCGGTACGACCGGGAGACGGAACCAGGCCCGGTTCCGACACCGTCACCGCCTCCGAGAGGGGGAACTCTCCCGCTGAGCCCGAGAGCTCCCCCCTAACCGAGCTGTCGGACTTTGCCCAGGCTGGGGGGGAGAACTCGGCCCGGCCAGGCCAGTTCGCCACGGCCCAGCACCGGGACGACGCCCTGCGGCATGCGTGGGGACAGGTGGTCGCCCACGACGGACAGGTGAGGGACTCGGTGGGCCACCTGACCTACCCCCACTTTTGCACCCAACAAGGTCTGCTATATAGGGTCGACGAACGTGGGGGGGAGGTCATACGTCAACTCGTAGTCCCGCGACCCTATGTAAGCAAAGTTTTATTCATGGCCCACACACACTTGCTCGGGGCACATCTGGGCATGGACAAAACACGCGAACGAGTAGTGGCGCGGTTTTATTGGCCCGGGGTGCGTAAGGATGTAGAGCGTTACTGCCAGGAGTGTGCGGAATGCTAACGCGTAGCGCCGCGGGGGGGGGGGGGCGAAGCTCGCTCATTCCGATGCCCATCATCGAGACCCCATTTGAGCGAATCGCGCTAGACATTGTAGGTCCCCTACCCAAGACTAGTCGGGGCCATCGTTACCTGCTCGTCATGCTCGACTACGCGACCCGATACCCCGAGGCCCTTCCCCTGCGTGCGGCGACCAGCAAGGCGGTAGCCCGAGAGCTAACGCTCCTATTCAGCCGGGTGGGGCTCCCAAAGGAGATACTCACCGACCAGGGAACGTGCTTTATGTCTCGCGTAGTCAAGGAATTGTTAAAACTATTACAGGTCACCCAACTCAGGACCTCGGTATACCACCCGCAAACGGACGGGCTAGTCGAACGTTTTAACCAGACACTAAAACAGATGCTCAAAAAGTGCATCACGGCGGACGGGAAGAATTGGGACCAGCTCCTTCCCCACGTCCGAAGTCCGACAGCTGAGTACATCATTATCACACAGGAAGAAGTTAATAGGTTATTCAAGAGAGTTAACACACGTAAGAGCCCTGGCCCAGATAACATATCTGGCAGTGTGCTAAAACACTGCGCTGAGCAATTGTCCCCAGTTTTTACAGATATCTTTCAGTCTTCTCTGGATCAGCACACTGTTCCATTTCTATGGAAAACTTCAACTATCATCCCCATCCCTAAGATCCCCTCTCCCACTGAGCAAAATCACTACCGCCCCATAGCATTGACTTCCCTTGTTATGAAATGCTTGGAACAAATAGTGAAGAAACACGTTTTCATACATACCCATCAGTTACTAGATCCACTACAGTTTGCGTATCGGCCTAGCAGGGGGGTTGATGATGCTATTGTGACTCTGTTACATCTTGTGTACACACACCTGGAAGCGCCAAAAACTCATGTAAAAATTATATTTTTTGATTTTTCGTCTGCGTTCAACACAATTAACCCCAACATCTTGGCTCAGAGGTTAGTGAATTTTGGATTGGATGGAGGCTTGATCCTCTGGCTCTTAGATTTTTTGAGTCAGAGAGTCCAACAGGTGAAGGTGGGCTCCTCTCTTTCTGATAAAATTATTACTAATACTGGTTCTCCCCAAGGGTGTGTGTTATCTCCCCTATTGTTTATACTCTATACCAACAACTGCTCTAGCCCCTACCCTGGCAGATATTTGATTAAGTTCGCTGACGATACAGCACTAGTCAGCCTCCTTAAGGAGAGTGAACAGGACCATGGCCCAGTCTTACCCGAGTTCTTAGGCTGGTGTGAGCAGTCTAACCTGCTCCTAAACACTTTAAAGACAAAGGAGATGTCCATTGATTTCCGAAAAGATAAATCAATAACATGTAGCCCTACTATTATCAGCGGGCAGCCCATACAGTCAGTTACTGAGTACAAGTATCTGGGGGTAGTCCTAGATAACAAGTTGAAGTGGGAGCAGCACACAGAAGTTATCCAAAAAAAGGGGCAGCAAAGACTTTATTTTTTAAAGAAGTTGGTCTCATTTGATGTTGACCAGAGGATCACCAAGATGTTTTATAGTGCCTTTGTTGAGAGTGTCTTAACCTTTGGCATTCTCTGTTGGTTTGGTAATGCAACAGAAGCGCAAAAAGGTAGGCTTAGGAGAATAGTAACAACTGCTAGCAAGCTGATGGGCACAAATATAAATATAAAAAGTCTGGAACAGATCCACAGAGAACGATCACTTGGTAAAATAGACACAATTTTAGCAGATGTTAAACATCCACTATTTAATATCTTTGAACTGCTGCCATCAGGCAGCAGATTTCGTTACCCTGCCCTTTCTAAGAACAGGACTAAGAAATCATTCATCCCACAAGCAATTAGCCTTTTTAACAAACATACAGGTAGGCCTACAAAGGAAAATACTAGATTTTAATTGTGCCGTACCCTGCTCAGCGGGCTTGAGCAAGACGTCACATCTGTATATCCACCAACTTTGTACATCTGTAAATTGCACATTTATCATTGCACATTTTAGTATTATCATTGTTGTTATTATTTTTATTATTGTTATTTCTTCCTGTGCACTCAACAGCCTCAGTGCATTACTGGTCACTATGCATTGATGCCATGTGTAGGAACTGTCTGTCTAAATGTTTAATGTTTAAATGTCCCAATGTCCCTGTCATGTCTTGGGCTTAATGTGTAAATGTCAATGTGCTTGGGGTTTGTTATTGTTTTGTGTTTTGTACACTGTATCAGGTCATGTCCAAGCCCCATTTGCTGAGAAATAATTTCCCCATGGGGACAATAAAGTTTCTCTCTCTCTCTCTCCTCTTCGCTATTCGCGAGGTGCCCCAGGCTTCCACAGGGTTCTCGCCATTTGAACTCCTTTATGGGAGGAGGCCCCGTGGAATATTGGACCTGGCGAAGGAGGCGTGGGAGAGTCACCCCTCCCCACATAGGACCACTATCGAGCATGTGGAGCTCTTCAGGGACCGAATGGCCAAAGTGTGGCCCATAGTCCGGGACCACCTCTCCCACGCTCAACAGGCCCAAGCCCGCATATATAATAAGGGGGCTCGCATACGGACCTTCCGACCGGGCGATCAGGTCCTCGTCCTGGTGCCGACCAGCGAATGCAAGTTCCTCGCAAAGTGGCAGGGCCCGTATGAGGTGGTAGAGGCCGTAGGGCCGGTAAATTATAGGGTAAGACAACCGGGGAGACGCAAGCCCACCCAGCTCTATCACGTGAACATATTAAAACAATGGAGGGGTAGCGGCGACCCTCCACTGCCACCACCCCTGGCCTTGATGGCACGAACCCCGATCCCTGACGTACCGCTGGGGACCGACCTTAGCCCTGCCCAGAGACAGGAATTAAGCGAGCTGGTGCTTCAGAACCGGGACGTGTTCTCGGACACACCGGGGCGGACCTCGGTTACCTCCCACGAGATTCGGACCCCGCCGGGGGTGACGGTCCGGATCCCGCCCTACCGGGTGCCCGAGTCCCGACGTCACGCCATTCGGACTGAGGTAGAGCGAATGTTGAACCTCGGGGTAATCGAGGAGTCGCGTAGCGCGTGGGCCAGCCCTATTGTGCTGGTGCCCAAACCGGACGGTACACTTAGGTTTTGTAATGACTTCCGCCGACTTAATGAAGTGTCTGACTTTGACTCCTACCCCATGCCTAGAGTGGACGAACTTATTGAGCGGCTGTGGCCGGCTCGGTACCTGTCCACGCTGGACCTGACCAAGGGGTACTGGCAGGTCCCCCTGACCCCGTCCTCACGGGAGAAGACGGCCTTTGCGACACCAGGGGGCCTGTTCCAGTACACCGTCCTGCCCTTTGGTGTCCACGGGGCCCCCGCTACCTTCCAGTGGATGATGGATCAGGTCCTAAGGCTGCTGCGCAGCTGCAGTGCGGCCTTAGGAGGACAAAGTGGCAGCTATCCGGGAGTGGCCTCAACCGCAGACCAAGAAGCAGGTGAGATCGTTTTTGGGGCTGGTGGGGTATTACCAACGCTTTATCCCGGGATATGCCACTCTAGCCGGCCCCTTGAACGATCTCACCCGGAAGGCCCTCCCGGATAGGGTCCAGTGGACCGAGGCGGCGAGGAGGGCTTTCGAGGACCTACGGGGGGCCCTATGTAAGGAGCCGCTGGTAGTGACCCCTGATTTTAACCTCCCTTTCACCCTACACACAGACACGTCCGACGTGGGACTAGGAGGGGTCCTGTCCCAGAGCCGGAACAGGGAGGAGCATCCGGTGACCTACCTCAGCCGGAAACTCCTCCCCCACGAGCGGAACTATAGCACGGTAGAGAAGGAGGCGTTGGCCATCAAGTGGGCCGTGACTAAACTGAACTATTATCTCCTAGGACACCAGTTCATCCTGGTGACGGACCACGCCCCACTAAAGTTGATGGCCACCGCCAAGGACACCAACACCCGGGTCACGAGGTGGTTCCTGTCCCTACAGCCTTACTCCTTCACCGTGGAGCATAGGCCGGGACGGGAACACACCAACGCCGACGCCCTGTCCCGTCGGGATGCGTGCGGGGGCTGGGCCCCGCGCACGGAGGGGCGTGGGCAAAGGGGGGGAGTGTGTGGCATCCCTCCGCGACCACACCCCCTACTCGGGAGAGTTGAGGCCGGTATATACCGCCGGTGGCCAATAGCCGGCGACAAATCCCGGCCTCCCGAGTGCCCTAATCGGCCCAACGAGGGACACCTGGGTCAACGGCACCCAGGTGTTAAAAGGCGGCCACCGACCGACAGGAGGGACAGTCGGGTGGAAGAGAGGACGACGCCGAGGACCCAGCCGACATGGAGTGAGCCGCACGGCGGACACTTGACCATGTATTGAGCAATTCCCTTGTGTTGTGAGAAATAAACCGCCGTTTGAGGCTTTGGACCCTCACTTCCTGCCTGGTGTTTACCTTGAGCCTCCTCTACCGCACCGAGTTACCACAATATATATATATATATATATATATATATATATATATATATATATATATATATATATATATATATATATATATATATATATTGTGGTAACTCGGTTATATAGGCTATATATATATATATATATATATATATATATACACACACACACTTATACCATATTTGCACTACCTATTGCTATTGCTGCTCTTGTTCATAGTCTTCTATATTAATGTATTCATCACCACTGTCCTACTGTCAATACTGTTTATACTGTATATATATAGTTATAAATGTTGAACCTATAGTAGGATACAGGATATATGTATGTACATGCATGCCAGATTTTCCAGTTTTGCAGACCTTATGTATTACCCTACTTGCACTAAAATGGTTGAATAAAATGATGCTAATGCTTAAGAATTTGTTTGATTTTGTAAAAATTATTATTATAGTTACCTCCCTATTATGTTTTATATACGCGTTTGACAATGTGCCATGGCAATGTAAAATAAACCCAGTTAACAATGGTATATTATAAAACAGATTGAAATATATCATTCAACTCAGACCTGTTGTTGTCCACAGTACTATTTACTGTTCCTGCCATACTCCCACAGAGCCAGGCCTGAAAGAGCGTTACTGCAGAGAGACGGCCGGACTTTCAGTTACATGGGTCCTGATATCAATATATATATTGCATGTTTCGGATGTTGCTTCGTCAAATTCTTCGTCCAAAACTCCATATTTATTTTCTTGTCGTTGTTGTTATTATTGTCCTGTCATTCTTACGTACACAGCTCATAAGAAATAAGAAGCCGGAAGTTGCGTTGCGGTAGACCGGGGTAACGCTACAATTCAGGATCCTTCCTACTGTCTGAAGGAATCTTATGTAATCTTGAACGCTGTAAGTACGGCGAATAGGTTACGGCTCTTTTTCCTTTCCATAGTCGAAATCAATAGGGAAAAAGTTAATAAATAACTAAATACACACATATGTATCGACTATGATTACCCTGAAATAATGCCAATAGGAAAGTAGATTGAAATAACGGCCTGGTTGTTTGGTGATCGTCACGCTGCTCTTTCATACTGTGGTGAACTTTCGGTTATGTAAAGACATGTGAGTCTGTGACCTAGTTAGTATGTGGGTCCACATATAAAAGGACACCTTGAACTGCGTTCGCTGCCACAGACCCACCATGTCCACCGAAGGGGACTACGACTGTATCGTGATCGGAGCCGGCGTCCAGGGTTCATTCTCGGCTTATGAACTCGCCAAAAGGGGCAGGAGGACTCTTCTCCTGGAGCAGGTGTGTGGTTCAGCCATTCATCCATTCACTGCCCTTCTGTAGGCCTGTGTGCTTCATACGTTAAACAAACACAATATTCCCTTCTGAAATATGTCATTTGAAGTTTGTCCTGCCGCACTCCCGGGGCAGCTCCCATGGCCAGACCAGGATCATCCGCAAGGCCTACGACCAGGACTACTACACCGTCATGATGGACGAGTCTTACCGGCTGTGGTCTCAGCTCGAAGAGGAGGCCGGCGTCAAGCTGTACAGGTGAGACCTCAGACATCAGGCTGCCTCGTACTTTAAAGTCCAAGTAGGAGCCATGTAGTGTTGAGTTTGTCACACCACAGTTATTAACCACCCAGCCACATTTGAATGATTAAAAAAGTCGCCAAATATATACAATTAAGTTTTTCAAAATCGTGAACAAATTAGCATTTTCACAGCTTTGAGACGCTGGGGGCGTGTCCGCTAAATGCCCTAAACCACGCCCATTGAGCACAGGGGGGCGGAGCCTCTCAACTGTCAATACTGTCAAACTAATAACTGTCAAACTCGCGATTGAGCGTGACAAGCAGTGACACAACTGCGCTCTGGTTGTTAGGGGCGGGGCGATGCTAAGGTATATCACGGTGTGTCATCAGGTGCCCCTTAAGCCCCGCCCACAAAAACCTGAACACGGTCGTCGGTCCAACGAAAAATCGGTTTAACTCCACAATTCAACACTACATGGCTCTACAGTACTTTCACATGTTTTTCAGCAATGACTTTCTAAAGTGTACAATGTGTTTAGAAACAAATCTCTGAATTTGCTTTACATGGACTTTAAATAACTTTATAGCAAATTCTGATCGGGGTCAGCTACATCATATTGTTTTAGATGTTTAGGTTTAAGATACAACATTTTTACCGGATATTATTCATATTTAGGCATTAAGTTGGGGTATAGTGAGTTACTGAATCTACAGTTTTAAGTAATGCCTATTACTATTTAAGTTTCTGGTCTCCCAACATTTCAGTCTGGAAATAAAACAGAGAGAGAAATAAATGTACCACATCTCTATTACTCTTTTGTGTAATATATAACAAGAGCTACCTTTTACTAAATTTTAAATTTAAGTCCCAGATCATCCTTATGAAAAAGAACGAGTTAAATGTAAATCCGCTTTGAAAAAAAGATGTCTGTTCAAGGCAGTGCACACTTTTATTATTTGAGTTTGATTTATTTATTTGAGTTTGTCAAGCACTTTAAACATCACAATTGAGGTTATTGTGATTTCTTGTTTGTACAGTGATTTAAATTTAAAAAAACATTTATCTGCACCTTTATTCCTGTTTACAATAATTTACATAATGTGTTAAGAAACTACCAATGTGTATGGAACTGACAAAATGCTTCAAATGTATTATTGTGGAGGCAAAAGGCGTGGTGAACATTTTTGGGTGCACCTAAATTATGTGCTGGTGCACCTAAATGAAAAAGTTGGCGCACCAGTGCAACCAATGTAAAAAGGTAGTCTGGAGCCCTGCTATTAGATATTCACAACAAGCACTACCTTAATAATAATGCTTGGGTGCACAGTAAGTACAATGGAGAGTACACTCTCCATTGTAACTACAAGACATGCCTGATATGGCCTCAGCTAAAGGCCACCTACACCCTTGGGCCAGCTGATAATAAATGGTTGTTATTGAAGCAGGTGCAAGTAAATCTGGCTTGGCCACATATTTGCCAACATGCACCGACAAAAAACAGCCATTAGTAATCACACTCCGCCAGCGATTTCGCTGAATCATAATCATATACATATCATCTGATGACTCTATATGCTCGCACATGCCGTTGATCTCTTCATTACAAAACACGCACACACACACACACATGCAAACCTCTGATGGATGGAGCCTTTAGCTACCCCTGCCTGTGCCTTATGGCTGCTGACGGAGGTTGGAGCAGCCTAACTGTTGGCCAAGGCAGCAATCCATCTTCTGATAAGGAATTACATCTATCACAACCTTGCACTTTGAGCTGTAAAACATACTTGGGCCGCTGTTGTAGGTCATCATGGTTGATTATCATGTTGTAAATTCTCAAAATATCACACTCAACAATTACATAATGCTATTGTATTACGCTTTAAAACATTTGAGCTATAATACATTTGTTTGGCTAGCATGGTGTCCCTCAGCTCCACAAGTTACATTTCTGTCGCAATGTCTTGTCTCTGCATGACATTTGCATGCACCTTTTATGCAGGGGCTTTCTGTCAGAAACTCTGGTTTCATCAGTCAGATTGGTGAGCCAAAATAGCCCATAGGAAAAGGTTCACATATAGATATTTTCTTGCAATTGGGATGGCTGGTTGTGTCATTTAGCAAGACACCTAAGTGCCTGTAATAAGCTATTGTGGTCTTGGATAGTCTAGGCCTATATGTTTAGTGTATAAATTACGTGCTTTGAGTGGCCATAATGGTTTGAAATGTGCTGAATGCAATCCATTTACAATTTTGTGTCCCAATCAGGGTCTCCCTCGCTCTCTGCCTTATTCCTATATTAAGACATGATGGGTTCTTTTGTGCCCATAATATTAATCAATAAAATAGCTTAATGTGTAGATTGATACATGTAGTATTATGTCAAGTAAAAACATTCCATACTTTCACCTCTTTTGGCACAACATAGGACCTGATCTAAAGTACAAAATCATTTTTGTTCACAAAAATCATGAGCCTTCATGAGGCACAGTTTAGAAAAGCAACCAAAGTAAAACTTGTCAAACTACCATTCTGACCCCTTCACTGTACACCTACCAGACAAACTGGACTGCTGGTGATGGGCCCAGAGAACGGTACGTACCAGGTGATAAAGAACACCCTGCAGAGAAACGGGGTTCCTATGGTGATCCTGCAGCCAGAAGAATTCTCCAAGCACATCCCCCACGTCAATCTGGCCGACGGAGACGTTGCTTTGGTGGACATAACGGCTGGGGTGCTGTACGCTGACCGGGCGCTAAGAGCTGTGCAGGTAGGAGGTGATGCCCGCGAGGACTGTAAAACAATGTTATGTGGAGATAGGAAATAGGGCCCTGTTCACACCTGGCATGAACATGCATCTTGGTTTATCCGAACACAAGTGGACAGCTCTAAGTACGTCAGTTCACACCTGGTGGTAGAATGCGTCTCGAGTGACCACTGGTGATCAGATCTTACTTCCCCGCGCTATATGCAAATCAAAATGAACATTATTGCCGTTTACAAAGACGAAGAAGAAGAAATTAAAACAATACAGACTTGGCGTAGACTTGGCTATTCCTTGGCGTGTCCCAGGCAAACCAAATCGCAAAGATGTTTCACGCACTCGTAATGTATCTCTATGGGCTTTTAGTAAATTTTCAGCATGTGAATGAGTCAATGGCGTGTGAATGAGAACATACTTCCACTCAAGCAGAGGGCAGCAGTTGAGTAGGCAGTCCTCCAATGTGGAGCAGACCCATAATTAGTGTTATGAGCGACACCTGTGTTTGTCCTAAGATGACGCCTCTGTGAAAAGGGTCTATTAATTCACTGGACTAAGCTCACCTTTATCTGTGCAAAATGTGCACACTGTCCTCTAAAATGTTTGTATTGCATGGGGGCGTGGTGGTATCTTGCGAGAGAATTGTTAAATAATTATATAAAAACGTCTGTGTAGAGTACATAATTTATTGTGATAAAGCGGTAGTTGTCAAGTTGTATTCGTTTTCAGTTCAGAATACAGAGGTTTTCTAAATGTATATGTGGGGTTAGAGGCTTGAAGCTATACTAAATTGACTAACATGGGGATTAATACTGTAAATATAGAGGAAAACTAAGTTGGTTATGTCGAAATCACAAGTTTATAATTCCAGGATCACGACAAAACCAAGTTGGTTATGACAAGATAACAAGTTATTATCTTGTTATCATGACAAGACAGGCACTAAAACATTGCACCCATGGGAGTTCTCGACTTCCGTAGCCCACCACTACTAACTCAAAACGTGAATTACTTTGTGTTGTATAAACACTTTAATACTTAGTATAGGATAGTATTATTAATTGAATAATCAGTAAAGTCAAAACAAGCCAAGCGTAAAAATATAACAAACTCTTATTTTGCCACTTCTGTTAATATTCCAGAACCAATAATTTGGTAACCAATCATTTGTCACTTGATAGTAAGACAATATTACCAGATATTAAAACTATTAAAGGCCAATATGCAGGTTGGCACCCCCAGGTAATCAATATGTTGGGAAATTATGTAGAAAATCAAGGTCAAAATTATTATTATTATTATTTTTATTATTATTATTATTATTATTATTAGTATTATTATTATTATTCTTTAGACTTGATATTTTATGTCCAAGGGACCACGAACTATAGAGTACGCAACGAAAAGACAAATGTTCCGCTGAAAAGTCTACTTTCCCCACATTAATGACCCAGTGATGCCAACCTGCACGTTGGCTTTTAATGTCAACACAATTGAGCCAAATGTACAGACACTCTGTACAGTACAGAGTCTGTGGGGGGGTCAGTGCCTCTATTTAAGCCTAGCCATTCCCAGATCAGCAGGGCTGTAGACAACTTTTCACCTTTTCCCACCCTAGCATTAAAGTATTATTTTGGATCGCTTTCCCTTTCCTCAGAGCCTAGCAACCACAAACAACACAAGACACGCATTTGTTTGGAAATCTCAGTGAAAGAAACAATCAACACTTTGGAAATAAGAAAGAAAGAAGCATGTTCACTGAGGAGGTAAAGTGAAATCACTGAAGTGAAATTGGCATCATTTTATTTGGGAACAGACAAAAGCTATTGTAATGGTGTGCATTGCATAGTAATACTATAGTTTGAGTATTGCTTCGCACAAACAAGTATCGGCAGCAGGGGTTGGCATCGGGGTGGAGGGGGGAGTAGAAGAAAACATTAGGAGGACAACCGTGAGTTTATTAATTAATTTAGTCCATATTGGAGACATGAAAGCAGGTACAAATTATTTAGTATGTGTTGAGAAAAGTGAAATGGGTTGGTAGTAGAGCCCTGCGCAGGACTGTTTTCTTCATCCCGCTCCCGCCCGCTCCCGCTGAATTTCTGACCATTACCGCCCGCACCCACAACGTGTGTGTTACACTCCCGCCCGCTCCCGCAATGTGTATGTCTGTCCACTCCCGCCCGCACCCGCAAAACTTTGAGAATGTATGCCCGCACAGTAAGAGAAATGCATTGATTTTGTGTCTTCTCCCGTCCCACAGGAGAAAACACGTCATTTTATAGGCTATTACCGTATTTTCCGCACTATAGGGCGCACTGGATTATAAGGCGCACTGTCAATAAATGGTCTATTTTCGAACTTTTTTCATATATAAAGCGCACCGGACTATAAGGCGCATTAAGCGAAACAAAACAGTCAGATAAGTCAGTCAGTCAAACCTTATTAAACACGTTCACAATAACTCTCAACATTGTTCAAATGTTAATGAGCGTATTCACAATAACTCCCAACCTTGTTCAGTTGTAACACGTAAAAAAGCACAGTCTGATATCGCTAAATCAAACGTTAGCGTATTCAGTTTGAAGTCCGCGTCGTAAGCGTGTCTCTTGACAGGTGCCATTTTGGGGTCTTAATACACACACACAAATAAATGTTTATGTTTTTACACTTACAAATAACAAGTAGAATATATACAGGCCCTGTTTACACAAGTGTTTTGAATCTCTTCAAATTGCAAATTGAATGCGGTTGTGAGAGCGCGATGCAAAAAAAGATTTTCCGCCATTTAAACAGGTGGGAACAGTAGTACGAGAGATGTAGCCAACCGTTGTCAAAACCACCTCCAGTCCTCCTGTCCTGGTGGTAGGTGAACTGGAGGGGGTCCAGTGTGGGTGGTAGACAGGTTTTGAGGTGAGCCTGGCTTACCCCCTCCAATTCGCCTACCGAAATTTCTCTGAAACATCACCACGCCGTACGATTCCTAGCCCTTGCAATTATTATTAAATATGATTCGAGGCATTACCCAAAGCAAAAACTGGTACACCACGGTTGCTACATATCCGCCCATTCTTGGAGATTGTGCAAACCATGGATGTGGTACCAACCAGAACAGTATGTGCGTGCACATGTCAAGCGGGGATCTCTCCTCAACTGCCCTTGTGTGTGAACAGGGTTTTAATCTAGATACAATCTAGATTCAAAAATGGTTGTAGAAGCTAGATATTTCTCTATATTTCGCATGTAAAGGCCATACAAATCCATTTAAAAATAACATGACTTAAAAAAGAAAACGATTGCAAAACATTGATAGGCTGAAGAAAAGAGAAATACAATCATGAAATACATTTTCATATCTTGCTTTGTACATTGATGATTCCACACAACTGTCTGATTTATCTGTTTTTTTGTTTCGTTTTTTGTTATTTTAGCCTAACTATGCATTATGTTAAACATTAACTACTCTCAGCCTTGGTCAGGTTTAATTAAAAAATGCTTGGTTGTTAATGATTAATTATTTCTGTATAACACCCATTGGTCTATGGACATTCTGTTTCCAATTGAATACATTGTCTCATACATTGTACATTGTACATTTTCTTTACATAAAATACATTTTAAATCTTGGATTCACTAAATAGAAATCTTGACAACTAGGTAAATACCAAACATGTATATATTGGTGCCTCTGTTCCCAGGGGCAGTTCCAGAAATTGGGAGGGATTATAACTGATGGACAGAAGGTGACTGACATTAGGCCAGGTGACCTTGTCACAGTCATGACCTCTGGTGGCGTTTACAGAGCCAAGAACCTGGTGGTCACTGCTGGATGCTGGACTAATACCTTGCTATCTTACATTGGACTGCAACTACCACTACAGGTATGTTAGGCCCATATACTGTATACGTTTTTTTTTTTTTTTTCACCAAACGAATATTTCACCAAACAAAGAAAGAAAACTTGAAAACAAATGTAAGAAGATTTCACAAAACATAATTTCAGCTGAATTACTAGAAGGGGGTCGTTACTATTTTTCTAAACAATAGCATGTAGGGATGCCGTAGTCAGCGGACCAATCTCTTTCATCTCCCAATGTGCCATGCAGGCTGACAGAACGCTGGGAATAGAAAAACGGCAAGGCAGCTGTTTGAGTGGAGAATTGGGCTTGGTATTGGAATTGCATTATTCACGCTAGCAGGCTAAGGGGGCCTGGGGAATGGCATGCCTGAGTGAACTGGTGCAAAAGCATGGGGAATGAGCTGATTGGCTTGCTGAAGCGGTGCCGGCTGAATTTTTATGGTATCACAGAATGAGCGTCCGGACCTTGTTCATTTTCAGTAGAAAGCTCTCCGAGATCGGAGACCCTTAACAATGTTATTCATACGTTATACAATTTAGCCAACAGAAACACACACTAAAATAGACTAGACTGTCTAGATTAGACATTTTGTAAAGAAGTGTTAAAAAGTAGCGTATTATTTCCTATTCCTATGATTCAAAGTGCTCAATATTTGGGCCATGGGGGAGAGAGAAAGTGTTGAGAGCGCTGTAGGGGAAGGGGGAGTGTGAGATGAGGGAGGCTTGTTGTCCATGGTCTGGTCCAGAGGTGCTGATGATGCATTAGGAGAGAACTATTTCAGGAGAACATACATAGGCTTGTATCGATACACCCTGAACTTCTCGTTTTGAAAAATTTAAATCTTTCCTATCGTTTCGAACACTCAAACTTGCCCACTTTACTTCCATTCTAGCCCACTCTAGAATCATGCTACACAATCTATTCTCTTTCATTGGTTTGTGTCCATGCTTGTGCTTAGTGTGAGGAGGAGGAGGTTCTTTCTCCTCAGGTCAGTAATGTTAACAACATAACCGAGCTGTAAGGAGCCAATGGTGGTGTTCCCCGGTGTGTCCCCCTGTCCTTATCCTAGGTGCTGAAGATCAACGTGTACTACTGGAAGGAGAAGGACCCTGGCTGCTACAGCCTACAGAACCGCTTCCCCTGCTTCCTGCAAATCGAATGCCCAGAGGCTGAGCATCACATCTATGGCCTTCCCTCCAACGAGTACCCTGGCCTGATGAAGGTGAGACACTGTGTGACACTAAGCTTAAAAGGTGCTGTAGGTAAGATTCAAGAGCTATAATTTGACTGTAATTTGTTAGAAATGCCTTAGCCATTCATCAACTATTAGTGAGTGAAATGTGCTGTGACGATATTTGTTTCCAGTTGGCCTCTTTATGAGCCAATTTAGATTTTAGACCGCTCCAGGCTTATTTCTGACCAATCAGGGCATCTCTTCCCTGATTGGTTCAGGGAATCCATCTTGCCGGTCAATCACAGGTGCATGAAATGCAACACTTCTCATCGGCGGAGAAATGTAGGGAGGGAGGGAGCAGAGAGGGAGGGGACTTTTTTTTGGTTGTTTAGTTTCAAAATCTTGCTCTCTTGACCCCACCAATCCACTACCATCATACTCCTACATACTCCCCATCAACTAAAATAGCAATCCGCCATAGCAAGAGGAAAAATAAAAATAATCCCATTAGATTGATCTCATCGGGACAGGGGAGGAGTTGGGCCTAGCGGCCCTGAGTCCGTCCACAGGTTAGTGTGAGGCAAGACACTATAATTCACACTAGACATGAATTGGCTCTTGGAAAACCTAAAAACACAAGTTGATACATTCAAATATCACTTGGAAGTAAATGATTGGTGCTGGTAAAAACACTTGAATTGGACCACTTGTGCCATATATAGTGCACTATTTAGGGTGTCACCATTTTGTAGTGTCCAAAATGTGAATTTACAAATCTGGTTCCTTATATAGTGCACTACTTCCCACAATTCACCGTAAATTAAGTGTACAACCGATGCACATATGGCACCAGTGAGCCAATTCGAACATGCTTTCGAATGGCTGCTTTCAGCAGCCACTGCTTTCTCTCTCCCGCTCTCTCACTTCCTACTTACTTGAATTTCCCTCCACTTTAGATTCCCTGTTATCCTCGCCCCCAGCTACTACACAAATCACAGTCATGTGACTTTTAAAGGTTATGTGTGTACAAGTGGAAACAATAAACAATGTGCAACATCTATCAATATGATCTTTGTTGAATACTCGATTTTGATTGGTCAATTACAGCATTCTTCAGTCTGTTATTTCTGAATAGCAAACCACTGCGATGAATAACAGGCTGTTGCTATGGACGCCATTTCCAACCATAGAATCTAACAGACTATTTTTTTAGCATAAGCAATAAAATCAAATTAAATACATAATCTATTTATTTAAATCAATCAATTAAATAATGTTTTGTTGTTATATTTTGTTTCAAATGATTGATGTCTTTATGATGCCTGTCTAGCCATGTAATAAGCAGGATAATGTACAGCGAACTCTGTCCGGGTCCTGCACCACCCTGTCTGGGCTTATTTCACAATAATGACCGGTTCGCTGTACATAATCCCTTACATAATAGCTAACATATTCTTGCCCGAGTGTTATATAGTTTTTACCTCAAAGCAGAGCTGTAGTCAAGATCACCTTTGTCGAGTCAAAGACAAGTCCAAGACCAGGGCTTGTCGAGGTCGAGACATTCAAAACCGAGTCCAAGAGGTTCGAGTCCAAGTCAAGACCGAGTCCAAGACCGAGTCCATGAGAGAGACAGTCAGGACCGAGACAGAAAAAGATGAATCCTCTTCGAGACCACTTACTTACCTGTTTATAATTTGTGTGTGATGCTAGAGACACAGTATATCTTCTATTTTAAGATGATCATTTTTGCACTATTATTTGTAATGATCAAAAAGTGCAGTGTAACAACACTGTATGATCAAATTAGGCCATATTATTTACTTTAAGTATAGCCATTTCACTTGATATCATACTCAACACTCTCCAAAGACAAAACAGCATGTAACCCCCCCCCCCCCACACACACACACACTGGGGGGGGGGGGGGGGGTGACTGTTTTCCAAAGATGGCGCCCGCTTGTTTTCGTGAAGGCATTGGCTTTCTAAACTTTCTTTTTAATAAACTGTCTGTAAACTTACAATGCTTTGTTTTACATGTAGGGACCCTCATTATGCTACCGTGGAAGTGTGGTGTGATTGTGAGCCTTGCTAGTGGTATAGAATTGTGATTTATTTTACATGAATATCTGCCCCCACAGCTAGCGTTATAAGATAATTAGCGGTTTTCGAGAATTTTGGTTACATTCGACTAGAATGAAAACTGATCCCAGAGAACGGTCGAACTCGGTGGACATGTGTTATGATCATATGGTCTCATTTTGCACCGGAATTGTCCTTTAAAAGTCACATAAAGCTGAAGTGCAACTTCACATTTTCATTGACTCAACATCAGACTCAATTATAACGTTCAATACAGATTCACGTCATCTTTTTATTATTGTTACTATTATTATTATTATTATATGGTTGAGTTTGCCGACATCGTGATGTGTCTGTGGCCAAAATGAAACGATGAGAAGCATGGATCATGCGGACGCAGAGATGTGTTGTGGCAGGCATACGATTGGTTACCAGGCAGCCAATGTCAATGCCCGTTTTCTGAGCCAGCTCGCTTAATCAATGATTTGGTTTTGAAGGAGGAGTTACCTGAGAAAAAAAAATTGAGGTATTTGGGGGGTTTTTTCAAGGCAGCCTCGGTTGGACTCGGTCGAGACCAACTAGAATATTGGCAAGACCAATGGCCGAGGCCGAGACAAGTCCGAGTGCAAACACCAACGAGTCCAAGACAAGTCCGAGACAATAAAAAAATGTCTCGAGTCCAAGACCGGACTCGAGTACTACAGCCCTGCCTCAAAGCATCTTTTCCATCTTTCTATTTCCAAAACCTAAGAAGAAGTGTGTAGATAATTGTGCTTTTGCTGTTCATTTGGTTCTACATCTCTATTCTCTGCATTGTGGTACGCCAGCAGGACCTGGGAGGCTAATAGCAGACAGCATGCAAGGAGAGGAGGGCCAGATGGCCATGTCACATCCCATTATTCACTCAGACACACTGCTCCATGTGCATGCCCTACTCTTATATTCTTGCACATCTACTTTGCAAGGAAACTTTTCAATTTCAATCTCAACATAAATGTTTATTGTAGTCCAACAAGTAACACCAGAATCTAAACATCAAAACATAGGACATTGCAATCGCTCATTCTGACATTTTGCCCGCCAGGTGATGTCAGTTGCATCAATGTATGGCAAGTGGTCACACGAAAACTAGTTTCAGTTTCATACTGTGCTTGGCTTGCTGTTAGCCCTGAGCTTCATTGTGTTTGACTTTACTTTATTAGCTTTAGTGTGACAGAAGTAACATGGCTTATCCTGTGATGTGTGTGTGTGTCGTATGTCCAGGTGTGTTACCACATGGGCAGCGAGACTAAGCCGGATGAGAGGGACAGACAGATGGACAAGTCAGACGGTGACATCCTCAAGCGCTACCTGACCCGCTGCTTCCCAGGCCTGGTGCCTGAGCCTGCCGTGGTGGAGAGCTGCCTGTACACGGTTAGTATGTGTGGAATATAACACGTGTGCCTATATATTTTGTCACATTTTAGGATATCATTTTAAAAATGGCTAATAATGAATGTTCTTAAATATAATTAAATTAATCAAAACAACCAGATTACACAGATAGATAGATAAACGTTAAAAATGTATTTTAACAACCAGATGTCATAAGTTTAGTCCATTAATTGCTCCCAATGTATTGCTTCCATGTGTGCTTAATAACAACAATAGATGCACCCCGTGCCCACTGCATCCGTCCGTCAACGGACGACGGAAGGCGTGGTGGGCGTGGAATTTGCCGACGGAGCCAGACGCAGCCAGCAGCCAATCAAAGCCATCGCCATCGCTTCTTACAAAAACAAAGCGCGTTCTTCCTGCATTTTGTTATTGCTCTTTTGTATTGCAAGATGGATCCCATCGTTGCAATATATTCCGATTTCCGATATACATAAATCGAAAATAATCTGAAACATTATGTTACCTGGTTCCCCCACCTCCAGTGACAACTCTCGCCATGCCAGGTCCCGGCGGTTGGTGTCTGTATAAAGACTGGTCGTAGAGTATAGCGCGATTACCCACCGCGATTATTAGTTTGTCCTCCATTATTAAATCCCCCGCTGCCGGTCGGCTTTTTTTGACATACGTATGTGTTTTCCCGCGTTGTACCACAAAGGTGATTTCATTGGGCAGAGTCCAAGTAGCGTCACCGGACATATATTTGCATAATGCGATCTGATTGGCTGACGGATTCGTCGCGGCCTGAAAAGTTAAAATTTTCTCAACTTCTCAACGCAAGCGACGGAGCCGACACAACGGACGGAGCCACAATGCATTGCGGCTCCACCCCATTCAAAGTCAATGGGATGCATTGACGGACGCATGCAGTGGGCACGGGCCGGGGACCCTTTTGACATTCTTTATTGAAGTGTATGTAATAATAATCAATGTGTAAAAGTTTCTGTCGGAAGTTGGGACTTGAAACCTGAAACTAACACTTGAAAGTGTTTACCATGAGCATACTCTTGTCCCGGTTCATTGTGCAGGTAACACCAGATGAGCACTTTGTGTTGGACTGCCACCCCGTCCATAACAACATTGTAATTGGAGCTGGATTCTCAGGTGAGAATCATCGACATTATGTTTGGATTACATTCCACAGCAGCGGTTGAATCACGTTCTGGTCAAACACACAGTGTTTGTTATTCCCTGGTTTAGACTAAAGGAAACACCCTCATCGTATTGAGTAGTCTGACCTCATGTTAATTTTACTCTGAGGTATTAGAGCAATTTTGTATTGCATTAACCCCATACTGCCCCAGGGTTTTCTCAAAGCTTCCTTTAAAACTGAAGTTCCTCTTGGACTTGTAGAGGAGATAGGAACAGAATACACGTCCAGCATATTTCTGTGTTAGCAGTGTATATAAGAGGCTCATACAATTTATCCATAATTCTCAACAAAAAAAGTGCAGCCTTTTTTCTCCACACCCTCATCACTTGCATTTGTCATCAAAGTGAGGCAAAAGTGCTTTAAAGCAAGTGGTGGGGAATTGCCATGGTTACAAAGTCACCCTGTGGGTTTGACCAGCTTCTGAAGACTTTGATTCAGCTCCTCCAGAGTGATGGAAAATACACGTGCCTGAATGTGTCAGAGCTGTGCTTTCATGACTTCAAAGCCCAAGCAAGAATCTGCAGGGGCTCAAAGACCTTTTGTCAGATGGCAAAAGTAATGCATTCTGCAACCACCCCTCTGACATTCACAATTTGTTTCTATCATCCTTGGCAGCAGGTCTCCAAACCATCTTTTTTTCATCCACCTGGAACACGATGTACACACATGTACCTCGATAAGCAACAACACATCACTCTTCATTTAGGGAAGCGTTTCACTTCACTTAAGTGTATAGAGGCCCTGCCATCAAGGGCAAGATAGGTTTGGCTTTATGTATTTAGTTGTGCTGGCTCAAATCTGAGAATATGGAGGAGAAATGTAGGCAGTTTTGTTTGTTATTTCAACACTGATGATATCTGTATGATAAATAAGTTGCAATGCTCATTGCAAGTTTTTCTTTTTCCTATAGGTCATGGCTTCAAGTTTGGACCACTTATTGGCAAGCTGCTGTGTGAACTAAGCCTGGGTGAAGTGCCCTCTTATGACCTTTCACCCTTCAGAATCAGACGGTTTCAAGAACATTCCAAGTCTGCATTGTAATGTCTCCACTCCTGGTAATGTAAAGGCTGTTTAGATGCCTGCTTGGATAACACCGTATTGGATAAGCCATTAATATCTTTCAGGAAAGCTGGGCCATTACTAAGGAATCCACTACAGAAAACTTTTGGGTGAAAGTACTATTTTAAGCCCTGATGACCTGATGACTAAAGCATACCTAATGCAGGATTTCTACAGATTCAAGACGTGAGCACATCAAGAAACACAAGTTGTGGCATTGGCATCTTTGATGACCACACTACTTTCGTCTTTACCACGGTTTTACACTTGGCATTGTTGTGCAATTGTTATTATGCCACTCTGTGAAAATGGTGGCAAACATAAACAAATGCTTTTTGGATACCATGTTGTGTTCAGTGATTTCTTGATGAGTCTTGTGCTCCCTTTCCCTAAGTTGTCCCGCTTTGTAAACTAATCACATTACTAAGACCAATGAGCCATTTGTTTGTTGAGCCAGCTGGCTGCTTAAGCCTTTAGAAGTGGGAGATTTCCTATTTCCCCCATGTACTAGTAAACATTTTAATCACTAATTAGGTGGCCTATTAAAAAAGTTGCCAACCAAGGCCATCATTGGGAATGGAACGATTATGCAAAGGAACGCCAGAGATCAGCGAGTCATTTCCTCCGTTGCCTTGAAGAGACTTCAAATGGAAAGGAAAGGGCCATTATGCAAATCACCCAAATTAGAAGTATATTAGACATGCAAATGAAGAAAAAAAAACATTATCGTACTGGGCCATTTCAAACACCTTTCTGGGATATGTATAGCGTGATAGTGATATCTAAAAGTCTATATATTTATTATTATTATTATAGGTTACCTTCACAAGAAATGGAGTCCTCATAAGGGTGTTTTGTTTCTTCTGGGAGTGATCCCTTGGTGTTCACCTTCCCATGCTTGCATTGGGGCAAAGAGCCAAGGTGTTTACACGGGTGCGAGACTACACATCCATGTAGGGCTACCGAAGGACTTATA
>JAOPHQ010000088.1:0-77551 GCA_030340625.1 Merluccius polli | reverse complement strand
AACAATAAGAATTGAAATAAAAATTAGAATAATAATATAATAAAAATAATAATAATAATAATAATAATAATAATAAAAAATACAAGAATAGAAGAATAGAAAGAAATAAAATACTATAAGAGCAGCATAAAATCATGATTTAAAAGGACATAGTTAATCAATAAAGTTCATAGAACGCGCTCAACTCACAAAGTCTTAATGACTGGGTGCTTGTGCCCAAAAAAGAATTAAGCAAAACAAACGAGAGTACAGCACTCCTAGTCATATATTTTTCACTTTTTTATTTTCACTTTTTTATAGCCTGTGGACAGACGTTTCGGGTTATCTCCCTTCCTCAGTGTCAGGCGACACTGAGGAAGGGAGATAACCCGAAACGTCTGTCCACAGGCTATAAAAAAGTGAAAATAAAAAAGTGAAAAATATATGACTAGGAGTGCTGTACTCTCGTTTGTTTTGCTTAAAAGGACATAGTGCAATTAAATTTACAATTTTAAGTGCTTTGAACAAGCTCAATCATAAGCACAGGAGAAGAGAAGTGTTTTTAACCTGGATTTAAAAATGTTCACAGTTGGGGCTGATTTCAGTTCAGCTGGTAGTTTGTTCCAGTTGTGTGCAGCATAACAGCTAAAAGCTGCTTCACCATGTTTAGTTTGAACTCTGGGCTCCACTATCTGACCTGAGTCAGTAGATCTCAGAGCCCTACTGGGTTTGTATTCTACTAAGATGTCATTCATGTATTCTGGACCTAAACCATTCAGTGATTTGTAGACCAGTAGCAGAACTTTAAAATCTATTCTATAGCTGACTGGGAGCCAGTGTAAAGACTTTAGGACTGGAGTAATGTGCTCTGATCTCTTTGTTCTGGTTAAAACTCGAGCTGCAGCATTCTGAATGAGCTGCAGCTGTTTAATGCTTTTTTGTGGGAGTCCAGTCAGAAGACCGTTACAGTAGTCGAGTCTACTGGAGATAAAAGCAATATACAGAAAGATGTGAGACAGACAAACAGACACACACACACACACACACACGCCAGGTTTCGGCGGAGCGGTGTCTCAGGGTAGATGGTCTAAGTCCCGCTTCCCGCCCGTCTTGTGGAGCAGCCGGACCTCCGTGATGATGATGTCATGGCTCACCGCCTTGCACATGTCGTACAGCGCCTCCATCTCCACGCCGGTGCGGCCCGTGGTGCGGCCCGCCCACGTCCACCATAGCGGCGCGGCCCTGCGCGTCCATGTGCGTCAGCTGGGCTGTTTCCACGCCGGCTGTGTCCACGTTGGCTTCCCCGGGGCTCTCGGTTTGGCGCATGACTTGGGCTGCGGGTGGTTTGCTGGAGGATGGTCTGTGGTACATTCTGAGGCGGTGGTTGGCTGCAAGCGGGGATTTGGCCCTCTGAAGTAGTGTGCAAAAACAGGGACTCCCTAGGTTAACGATAGAGTGGCTACTCGTGGCGTCGGGACCCAAGGTTTGTGCGAACCAGAGACGGGCCGCGTCCGAGCCTCTCATTGGTTTTGTGCGTGCTTGAAAATGTGTGGAAGTAGTGTTTTGGCGGCGGCGACACATAACAAACACACAGCTCCGATAACAGCGTCCTCCATCTTTGTTGCTGCACGCAGAAATGACGCTGATATACTAACCGCTAATAGCTCCGCAGGGGGTCGTTCCTCTCAGCGAGTCCCCAGAACCGCTTGGTCCGAAAGCGCCTACTATTATGAATTACTTCATTATCCAGAGAGCAGAGATGTTGCAGAGGAAGCTGACCTGCTGCATGTCCGGTGGGAACCATTTCTAGGGTGGACCACCGCAGTTTTATGCGATCCATCATTTGCTGATAGTTTCCTTGAAGAAAGTCTTGCCACTGGAAGTGTCTTTGCCACTTGTTATTGAAGTATAAATACAAATAATTATTAAAAGGGGGGGGGTGACATCATGATCATGCAGTCCCTTCATGGCTACTGGGCGTCGACCTGCATGCCTATAACGAGGTGCACCGAGTGGGATCTTTTGACTTCTTATACACCCTTTAGTATAAAATTGCTTGCAACACTATTGACTCCACCATTTGTACTGCCTACCGAAAGAACAGTTTTTTGCACCCACTTTTTGAAGTTGCATAATTGTGGGGGTCTATATATTTTGTTCATGATTACAAAGAATGTTTGAAAACCTCCACCAAAGGATGTACAGTTCAAAACGTGTACACCATTCTGGATGTTGAAACTCACACAAAGAGCTGAAAAATGCTGCGAGAGGCAGCTCTTTGAAAGGTTGGGTCCAAAGCTGCAACAGTGAAGGATGGAGATGACGGTAAGTCCTCTCAGCTATGTACTGGCTTGAGAGAGAGACTCGTTCGGATTCCTTAAACCCGTCTATTCAGTTGTAGACCGATAAAAATAGAAATCGGGCAAAGCAGGTCATTTACCTGTGTCCTGTGTGGGAGGGCCCCAGCAAAAGCCACTAAGGTGGCATGTGGCATTTATTGGAGATGGCGATATGTAATACGCCGAGCAGATGTCACGTGCTGCCATGACAGTGGCTCTCTCTCTCTCTCTGGCTGGTTTATCCTGGGTGCCATGATTGTTCATGCACCACAGGTGTGCAGCCCCACCCGGCCGATCCTCTGATACCGGGTCATCCGGTATCAGGTGACCTGCTTCGCCCGATTTCTATTTTTATCGGTCTACAACTGAATAGACGGGTTTAAGGAATCCGAACGAGTCTACGAATCCTACGTGCTGCCATGACAGTGGCTCTCTCCTGAGTGTGTGTGCTGATAGCTGGTTTATCCTGGGTGCCATCACTGCTCTGCACCACAGGTATGCAGCCCCACCCAGCACTGAGTCCATTCAGTCTGACTGAGGCTGTAAAGCAGCCATCAACAACACACACACCACATATACTCCACAGTCATGTCACCTCTGCTACTGTTAAGGCTTGAGAGTTGTTTGTGAAGTAAGCATTTTAAAGGTTTATAGTTCCCTGTGTGTTTTTATTATCTTAGTGGTGTAATTATATTGTAATTATACTTTAAACTGGATTGCCTAAAAACATGTTAATCTTAATCAAAGATGAAGACTATTTCATCATGATGCATCATAGCTTTTTGCACACTGGTGGGGCCCCATGTCGTGCAGTAGGCACCCTTTTTTTCCCCGCCGCTCTCCTTCAAACAGCCTGAGTCTGCCACTGCTGTGTACCATACACCGCAAGACCCCAGACATCTGATTTAACCCTATTTACATCTGGTTTAACCCTATTTACAACAGTTACATCAACATCTAATTTCGTAATACCGGAGTAAGGCATTCAATTCCCCTGAAGTAGGGGGAATAATGACTTTCCTCAGTCCGGTATCCCACTTCTGACACCAATTGTTGTGAGCTTTTTCTATGTTGTCTATTTGGATGGAGTCATCTATCTTTCCTCAAATCCTGGAAGCTTACAGATGTCCGGGAAACAAAGTGAGCCGAGACAGTGGGTACTGTGAGCCGAGACAGTGGGTACTGTGTGTGATCACAATGCTTCTGATGTATTCAGGTTGTTGGAACATATTGATACAGTATCAAACACAAGTTGTATGCGGCCCGTCAAGGCCCTGAGTACCTATCTGAGTATTTGAAGATGGAAAACAATGTTGCTGAAGCAGGTACAAGGCCTACACAAGAGGTACAAGTTTATACAGTAGTTCACATTTACTGTGTGGGCCCGGGGAAGAGGCATTACACCTTGGGCTGGAGATACCTTACAGGAGAAACCTTACAGGCGTCTGAAGGATAATGGATAAGGTGGTCGCTCCCAACGTGGGGCCTCTCCGACCGGGAAGGGACACAGAAGGACTGCCTGAAGACGTCCTGGAGCCACCAGCCGCGTCGACGGACAGCCACCTCCCAGCACCAGCCCTTTCCCGACGGCAGCGACCGTCGCTAGTGGTGCCCAGTGGAGGACAGGGGAGGCAGCGCAGCAACCGCCACGAGCAGCCGACTGCTGCTACCTGGAACCACCCCGGAGCAACCCAGGTCCAGCCGCACCTCTGCCAGCCAGCACAGCAGCTCACGGCCCCATGCTCCGGCAGGGAGATGAGGATAGCGCCTCGTTGCCCTGGTGGAGGGCGGCCCTACCGAAGGCTGTTCTGGGCCCTCCGAGGAGCTACCACAGCTGTCGATATATATATATATATATATATATATATATATATATATATATTAGGTAGTTTTTGATCTAAGGGTAAATGATGGCTTGCATAGGGTGCACTATGGAGAAAGTGTAAGTGAGTGGGGGGGTTACACTACGACTGGGCCGCTGGAAACACACACAAAAAAGGCCAGGGGATTTGTAGAGCAAACGACAGCATCTCCTCCATAGACGCTACAGCTTTACGAGTGCATTAGCATTGTTGTTGTTTTTCAATATGGCTTTCATCCTGTCTTTGCCACTTGTTATTGAAGAATAAATACAAATAATTATTAAAAGGGGGGGTGACATCATGATCATGCAGTCCCTTCATGGCTACTGGGCGTCGACCTGCATGCCTATAACGAGGTGCACCGAGTGGGATCTTTTGACTTCTTATACACCCTTTAGTATAAAATTGCTTGCAACACTTTTGACTCCACCATTTGTACTGCCTACCAAAATAACAGTTTTTTGCACCCACTTTTTGAAGTTGTATAATTGTGGGGGTCGATATATTTTTTTCATGGTTACAAAGAAAATTTGAAATCCTCCACCGAAGGATGTACAGTTCAAAACATGTGTACACCATTCTGGATGTTGGAGATGAGATTTAAAAGACTAAAAGTTGAGGAATGTTACAATTTCCTGTAAATTGTACCTTATTCATTTGCCTTATTAAGTTTGCTACATTTTGTATGTATACGCATTTCAATAAAATAAAATAAAATGTTAAATATAAAATATAAAATGACAATATATGATTATACAGTGGGCCATGTATGTTGAATAGCTTTCAGACTTGTACAAGAATGAGAATCTCTTTCCCTTATTTCATTTCTTTAATTTTATTTTTTGTTTCGTATTTTCATTGCCATCCCTGTGTCATTTTGTAGGGTTACAATAAACCTTTGTCCCTAACATGAACGTTGTTCTTTATTTCAGTTGATTTTCCGCCAATGCTGCCTGTTGGATGCATTATAACGAACTGTCCAGCAGGGGGCAGAATTGCCGCACATTCTGCCTTCTGGATGCATTGCTGCCAACTGCCCAGCAGTGGATAGTAACTCCCAGTGAAGAAAATGAGATGCAGTGGCCTCCAGTCTCCCCTACAACGTGCCCTCTATAGGGCAGGCTTTCCCACAGTGGCCTCCAGTCTCCCCTACAACGTGCCCTCTATAGGGCAGGCTTTCCCACAGTGGTGCCATGACGACAGTATAGGGGGGCCCGCCAAATACTTTGATAAGATTTTGAATTTACCTCTCAAACCCTGCTTACATTCAACACACATGGCTGCGGAAAAAAAATGTCTGCGTTTTAGTAAGGGGTCGAAATGTTAGGCTTATATCTAGCTAGCATTTTGATGTAATCTCACCTGCACTGTCCGTTTTTTATTTTTTAATGTACCCTTTAGGTTAGGTTAGATTATGTAACATTAACTGTATTTGATAGTATAAGAAGAAGTAAATTGTTGCTAACGATTACACAAAATGTATACTCATTCCCATTTTTAAAAATGTACATCTATTTCATCCATTTAAGTTTTCAGTTTTAGCCACACTGTGTGATGCATTACTGACTACTTGGACACTACAAGTGCTTTTACAGACAGCTGTATCACATGTTTTAGCTTGGATGCCTATAAGGGGCTAGCTAAACAAGTAGGCCTACCTTGCTCAGCTGATTATATGCTAACCTGTGGACTCCATTTGTAAATCAAGCAGAAGTGTAAAAATCCTTCCCTAAGGGAATTATATGGTTACAGAATGCAGAGAGAGACAGACAAGAACAGAACAGCAACTTTCAGATTCTTTAAACTCGTCTATTCAGTTGTAGACCGATGCGTCACCCAGTATCGGTCAGATGGTATCAATAAGATGGTACCGCCAAAGCAGATGTAACATGCTGCCATGACAGTGGCTCTCTCCTGAGTGTGTGCTGGGTTATCCTGGGTGCCATCACTGCTCATCACTGCAGCCCCACCCAGCCTCAAAGTCCATTCAGTCTGACTCAGGCTGTGGCTGTAAACCAGTTATCAACCACACACACTCCACAACACATGCAGAGAGACTCACTCTGTTGACGTTTTGGAATACAGTTATCTGCCATTACGTGGTCCCGCTATTTGCAAAGACCATATTTACAATGTGGGTCTCCTGCTCTGGGGTGAACAGTCAACCTCTTCCACCAGATACTGGTTTTCTTGCAGTTCTGTAAAACATTAAAATGGTTTTAGTGCTAGATCCTTCTCATTATGAAAGTACAGTACATACTACTGTACCAGTAAGACTACAGCACTTTACAGCACAGGTTCACCTTTAGAAAATATCCAGATGATACCTGCAACAGCAAACAGTAACAACTGTATACAGTAACAGTATATACAGTAACATCAGTAACAACTGTAACAACAGTATACAGTAACAACAGCATACAGTATCAACAGTATACAGTAACAACAGTATACAGTAACATTACAGTAACATCAGTATACAGTAACAACAGTAATAACAGTAACATCAGTATACAGTAACAACAGTAATAACAGTAACATCAGTATACAGTAACAACAGTAATAACAGTAACATCAGTATACAGTAATAACAGTAACATCAGTATACAGTAACAACAGTATACAGTAACAACAGTACAGTATAGCGGCTCAGATGTGGTGGAACCCGTTGCTTCATCAGCTATTTTGTTCCTGACTCCCCTTCCTCTTCCCGTCCTCTTCTCCACCGTCCTACTTCCCCATCTCCTCCTCTTACTTCTTCACCTCCTCTTCCTCCTCGTCCTCCTCTTACTTCTTCACCTCCTCTTCCTCCTCGTCCTCCTCTTACTTCTTCACCTCCTCTTCCTCCTCGTCCTCCTCTTACTTCTTCACCTCCTCTTCCTCCTCGTCCTGCTCTTCCTCCTTCACCTCCTCTTCCTCCTCATCCTGCTCTTCCTCCTTCACCTCCTCTTCCTCCTCGTCCTCCTCTTACTTCTTCACCTCCTCTTCCTCCTCGTCCTCCTCTTACTTCTTCACCTCCTCTTCCTCCTCGTCCTCCTCTTACTTCTTCACCTCCTCTTCCTCCTCGTCCTGCTCTTACTTCTTCACCTCCTCTTCCTCCTCGTCCTCCTCTTACTTCTTCACCTCCTCTTCCTCCTCGTCCTGCTCTTACTTCTTCACCTCCTCTTCACCTCCTCTTCCTCCTCGTCCTCCTCTTACTTCTTCACCTCCTCTTCCTCCTCGTCCTGCTCTTACTTCTTCACCTCCTCTTCCTCCTCGTCCTCCTCTTACTTCTTCACCTCCTCTTCCTCCTCGTCCTCCTCTTACTTCTTCACCTCCTCTTCCTCCTCGTCCTGCTCTTCGTCCTCCTGTTTACCTGTGGCCTATTTATAGTGCTCAAGCTCTGATTTACAAGTGAACTTATTATATCAGTCTTTTCAATGTGAAAAGGCAATTTACAAAAAAAGTGTAGCAATAGAGACCAATGTTTACAGATCTGTGTGCTAATCCACACGTATGTTATCCAGGCGCTTATCCACACGTAGCCTACGATATCCAGGCGCAAAGTTATGGGGTGTGATGGTTGACATTACCATCACCATGCCGTGAACTGACGCCGTGACCAATGATGTTGGAGAAGAAGCGTGACTCAAGACTTACTAGTAACTATTCTACTCTTTAGTAACTATTCTTTAGTTACTAGTCACTAATCCAATCGTGACTAATGTCTATTTCAGTTTTACTAGTAACTATTCATTAGATACTAGTACTTATTCCAATAGTTACTAGTAACTATTCCATTTTTACTAGTACATTGTTTTTAGATACTAGTAACTATTCAGATGAAATATCCCCAACCCAGTAGTACTAGTAACATTGACAATGTGATATCTACATGGCATGCACATTGAATGCTAAATATGAATGAGGACCACACCACACTATAAAGACATCAGTCTGCGTTTAGTAGCAGAGGAGAGGAGAGCATATGCTGGATGTCCGTCTCATGTTTATGCATTTAACATTTGAATGAAGATATCTCCAATTTAATAGATACTAGTTGTTATTCTGATCTAAGATATCAACTATTTGCTTCTGACTAGTAATTCCGATAGTGACCAGTATCTACTTCACTTTTACTAGTAACTATTCATTAGATACTAGTACCTATTTATGAGTTACTAGTAACTATTCCAGTTGTTACTAGTAACATTTTATTGCTTCTGGTGAGAATGTTAATTGAACTATCAAGTAGTCATTTTGACTAGTCGTTACCGATGACCAGTAAAACAGAAATAGTTACAAATATAACTAGTAACAATTGGAATAGTTCTAGTCACTAAAGAATAATAACTAGTATTTAATGAATAGTTACTAGTAAAACTGAAATAGATGCTAGTCACTATTGGAATAGTTACTACTCAGAAGCAAATAGTTAATATATGAACCGCAGAGTCCCATAGAATTCAATTGCAAAAATGTGCAATCTAGTAAAAATGGAATAGTTACTAGTAACTAAAGAATAAATACTAGTATCTAATGAATGATTACTAGTAAACTGAAATAGATACTAGTCATGATTGGATTAGTGACTAGTAACTAAAGAATAAGTACTAGTAACTTCAGAATAGTTACCAGTAAATCTTGAGGAACAAATGTTAAAACAGCTTGCCAAATGTCGTCGGCAGTTACTCTGAATTAGCAAGCTTTTACCAAAAAATAGTTATGACCAAATTAAATTGGGCTTATTGGAACCACAAGAGCCTCACCTTTTACAACTGTGCCCAGTTGATACCATGTATTGTAGGGCAATGCAGTTTTGTATAGAAATGTGATTTCCATAACTCAAGCGTTTTCCCCTAATATTTAAGCAATATCACACAAGAGGGAGTGCTGTTATACTGAATATCAGCACAGCTGTAATTCAGTCGTAGGTACGAGGCCGCAGGCCGAGTGCCGAAGAGTACCGATTTACCACTTTAGAAATCAAAAGGAAAAATCGATTACTTGATTAAAATGCAAATTGCACAGCAATGGTCTCCACCGGCTCCGTTTCAGACTGGGAAAGATAGCCCTACAGGCCTAGTTCATCAAGAAAAATAGTGGAAATAATAACTTTGTAATAAAGATCTAATAAGCTGTGTTTGCTGACATGTTATAGGCCTACTAAATTGGTCCATGATCATAGTCCTAGATAGGGAGACAGGTTTGTACTCCTTCCTCCAGTAGGGAGACATGTTTGTACTCCTTCCTCCAGTAGGGAGACAGGTTTGTACTCCTTCCTCCAGTAGGGAGACAGGTTTGTACTCCTTCCTCCAGTAGGGAGACAGGTTTGTACTCCTTCCTCCAGTAGGGAGACATGTTTGTACTCCTTCCTCCAGTAGGGAGACATGTTTGTACTCCTTCCGAGCCGGGCGTTATCCATGTGCGTATCCAAACGTCCGTTATCAATGCACTTATCCACACGGACCTCACCCACGTGCTTATCCAGACGTGGATGTTATCCATGTGCATTAATCCACACGTACGTTATCCAGGCACAAAGTAAAAACTATCATTTTCTCAGCTACGTCGCCGCGCCCATTGAGCGCACCTCTGATACGTCGCCGTGACTCTGACCTTGACGTGACATCGCCTGGATTCACATTGAAGGCCATTGATTGGTTTCCCCAGGCGTGGCCAACGTAGACACATTAGTTCTCCACTCAGTTAGACAAGTAAGCTAGTTCAATGTCAGCTATCACACCCCATATTAGCACGTGTGCGCTTTGTAAAAAACTTACGTCCATGTAGCGCATTTAAATTAGCGGCATGGGCTGCATGAGTGAGAAAGGGGCCTATGTGACCTCTGGGCTGGCCTACTATGTAAAAGCAGAACCTTTTGGGGGAGACGGCAAAGAGCCTGGGCCAGAAACCAAAAGCTGAAAGGGGCAGGGTCACGCCTTGTTTACGCCTTCGAGACTTTCAGTTACAAAAAAGTTGAACAAAAATCATGACCTGATTCTAGTTTGGCTCACTTTTTGTTTCTTCAAACCTGTCCACCTCTTTTGACTGGCTGGTTCTCACTGTTCACGTAAAGGGCAGTGGATTTAAGGCAGGCAGTCAAATGTGGGCACAACGATAAAAAGAGGTTGTTGTTGTTCAATGTCTTTCGATCTTCATTTTCAATTTCAATAATCTGGCCCTCATAAGAAAGTATTTTAATAGCCCTGCCCTAGACAGTCATAACATCAGGTTGGATTTTACCTTCAAAGTGCCGCAAACAGCTACGTCTATCAAGATCAGTTTTGTTTTCAAATGCAGAATAATCTTTGTTACCAGATGTAAAAAGAAGAGCATGCACAACCAAATCTGTTTATGGTAGTATTGACATTTATATGGCAGTAATATAAAATATAGCTGTAAGCAGCAATAAGGGCGTGTTAAGTATGTGGATAAACACATAAATCACTGTCCTTGCCTTGCCTCTGGCACTATATTAAGCATATTTAAGATTTTATTAAAGGTTGTTAATATAATAAAATGTCTTTTAAAATGTTTGTTTTTACAAAAAAGTAAAGTTTATAAAATAGCGCTATCAAAACAGGTAGAGGATTTATAATTGCTTGCGATTTAGACTTTTAGGCTTTTTATGTTAAAAATCAGTTATCATGAATCTTTCATGGCAACTCAGAATCTATACTGGATTACAATGCTCCAAAGCTATTTGTTTTAAGCCCACAATGCTTATGTACCAGTGAGTCGTAGATTAGCGCTGAGACCTTCTCACCGCTTCAAGGATCTGTTTGTATTCAGGGGAATACTCCTCAAGGTAGCCATCCTTGTTGACATATTCCTCCAGGTCAGACTTTTCTATCTCATTGATGAGCCCTTTCTCACAGTAATAGTTGATCATTTTCAGAAAGACCGTTCTGTAGAAGGCCTTCGTTTCATCAATCTTTGTCTCTGTTGTGGTCGTAATTCCTTTAACAAATCCATACATATGAATTAGGCCCAGCATTAGATAGTCATATTAGTAGTTGTTGTTTGACAATACAAACCTGCGTTTTCTCTCATTTTCTGGGCACAGTACGGGTGGGCGATGATCATGGCCTGCTTCAACATCAACCTCGCTTCTCCTCTGGCGATGCTGCGTGCAACCACACCCCTGTGGACATAATACATGCAGGGCGATGGCGTATTGGAAACAGTCCACAGGTTTTTGATGAAGCAACAAGTGCAACTGGGAGAGCAAACATGGGTCTGATGAATGAGAATGTGTGACCCTACTCTGCTGCTCATTTAGTGGATGCTGACTTTACTTCTGCTTTGAATACGATTGAGACATTTTATTGCCATCAGCAACCTTCTCTTCAAACTCTAAACCTTCTAAACTTGATCCTAGTGCTGTAAAATGTTGAGATTGCTGACTTTTCCACAAGAAGGGCGCTGCAGCTGGTTATCATGTTGTAATATCCAGGCTGCAGCATTATCTGTCAACACAAAACATCTTGAACACACGCAGCTGTAACTTTAAGCCTGATGCCCTAATGCCGCCCATGCATGGCTGTATAATAACCTGATTATTTTATCTGTGTATGGTTTGGCAGTGCTGTAGTATGCATGTGAATGGGTGTGCTTGTGTGTATGTGTGCGTGTGTGTGTGTGTGATGATGATCTGAAGAGGATCGGTGGGTGATCTAAAGTCGTTAGAAGGAAGCAGGGAAGGAGACAGTACCTGGCAGCATCAGACTCTTTACTGCTACCGGTGGACAGAGCGCCTCTGTGGTGATGCGCAAGAACTGTGATGGCGAGGAGCTTATTCCTACCAGTCGTTGTCAGGCTCATCATCACCATATCATAAAGCACTTCGTTGCGGTTCTGGAATTCATTAAAATTGTCCTCATTTTCAGCCCTCTTCAGGGAGTCCATCGGTGGGATGTGGTCCGCTTCCATTTTACCCTCGTCCTCAGGCTTGGGGGGCCTTCTGGTGACGCTGAAAGCACAGAACATGTAATATACCAACACACTGGCTGGTTGTGGCTGGCAAGTTCCCAAATACGTCTGATTAGATTGATAACATGCCAAGATTCATGTTTGGCAGTTAATCTGCGACCACCCTGCCTTAAGACATGTTAGCTCTGACTGAGCAACCTAAGAACTTACTCTTCATAAGGTCCAACATCTCCCAGTTTGCGATATACTTCCTCCTCAGATGAATTTGATTCTATACGACGCTGCTCTCCTGATGACTCTAAAGCATGATGACCTGCTGGAGGAATATGTCAAAATTGATGCCAACCTTGACATTCATTCTAGTGAATACTAAGAGATCCTTGAACCCGTGAAAAGATCATAAGCATAGTGGGGCTCTCTTGAATATAGCCTTGGTGTTAACCAATAAAGATTCTTAATTGCCATGAAAGGATGATAGCTGATTGTCTTCTTAGCAAACTGAAATTATTATTTTTTTTTTTAAAGAAATGTATTTGTAAAAAAAGTATATATATATATATATATATATATATATATATATATATATATATATATATATATATATATATACTGTATATATATATATATACAGAGAGAGAGAGAGAGAGAGAGAGAGAGAGAGATTTAAAAAATCCTGTTTTTGTAAAAAAACAAAAAATAACTATTTACAGATTTTCCTCATGTAAAGGTATTGCATTGTCTGCCCTGAGTTAGAAATACCATAAAGCTGCACTGTAAGGCAAGGACAGTGATTTACATAATACTGTGTTGATCCACATGCTTGATGATCGATTATTTCTGCTTACAGCTATATTTTATATTACTGCTATATTAATGTTTAAATAAATACTACCTTCAGAAAAATAATGCTGTAGGAAATCACAGAGCCACTCCATCCCGTCAGTCGGCGGTGGTCTCTCGTCGTATCAATAAACTCACAGCTTGATGGAAGAAAGCAAAAAAATCAACCCTGCAGTTTTCAATGAAAATATATTTTTTGTTATTTATTTGAGGGTATTTCCCCTACTCCAGAGAACACAGGAGAACACTGCGTGCTGGTGTGAGGGCTCTGTGTTTATATGAGCAGTGCAGGTATCATCAGAGCAGGCCTGTCTGCTCGCCCCTCCCCTCTGCATTTCAACACAGTTGCACTGGTTGCTCTGGTTGCATACACCTGTGGATTGTTGTGCTATTGTTTCCATTCACCCTGCATGTATTATATCCACAGGGGTGTGGCTGCATGCAGCATTGCCAGAGGAGAAATGAAAGTTATGTTGAATAAGGGCATGATCATCACCCACCTGTACTCTTCCCAGCAAATAAGACACAACGCAGGTTTATATTGTCAAACAACAACTACTACTACTAGTGACTTTCTAATGCAGGAGATGTTTGGCCTAATTCATACATGTGGATTTGTTACTGCTTTTAAAGGCGAGAACGATGAATATCTACAGAAGGGCCTTTCTGAAGGTGATCAGCTATTACTATGAGAAAGGGATCATCAATGACGCTTGAGCTGGAGGAATATGTAGAAAATGATGACTGCCTTGACTTTCATTCCAGTGAAGACCAAGAGATTGAAACCGTGAAAAGATCATAAGCATAGTGGGGCTTTCGTATATATAGCTTTGTTAACCAGTATAGATACTTAGTTGCCATGAAAGAATCATTAGAACTGATTCTCTCCTTAACAAACTAAAGATTTGTGTGCATCAGAGGTAGCGTAAAAGTCTGAAAAGCAAGCGATGGTGTGGCATATTTAACTGTTATAATTTTACATTATAAACGGTACTTAGAAAAAATGTGTTTGCAACGATTAAGTGGAAACAATCCTTTGAATTTGCACTTATGAGATGAGAAAAAAATCTTTAAAAAATGTTTAATTGATCAGAAAATTGATCAGTTGACTCTGAGAGAAGAACAAACCCGCATGTAATGTTTGTGTAATCTTTCAAGCTACATTCTGTGTTCAATCTGCAGCGGTATTTCAGGACTTTAAATAGCATGCTAAATATAGCACGTTAATACATTTTTGGCCAGGGGCACTTTAGCCAATCAGGGCAAAGGGGCGGTACCTGGGCCTGTTCCCGAAGCAAGCATCACTGACGTCGAAGTCGAATCAATGGTGGAGTAATCTTCATAGTGATGAGGCATTTTTCATTTGAGCACGGTAGGTGTGCTTTAATGCTCATTTGATCCAATTCTAAAGGTATAGGTTGCTCGGTAGAAACTAGCCTACCTGTGGTATAATGCCTAAATAAATACTACCATGAAGAGATTCTGCTGTCTGTTGTTACTCAGTCAAGCCCTCCTGGAGCTGGGTGTAGACCAGGCCAGAGTTCACTGGCATTGGGTGTTGTTGGTTCCTGTGTTCAGTTGGACTGGCACTGGAGGCTGCTGGTAAGGCTCATCCACAATAACGCCATCTCTGTGGCACCCAACACTTTAAAGGTCCCTGCCACTAAAATCCACGTAAACACGTTTTCTACTACACTTGTACATTGTGAGGTGACGTATCATAAAACAGCCCTCTATCCCAATGTGTGGCAAGCCCCTCCCCTAAAACACGAGTGTGGAGTGTGTGTGTTTGATAGCTGGTTTAAGCAGCCTAACCTGGCCTGAGTCAGACTGATTAGACTCTGGGGCTGGGTGAGGCTGCATACCTGTGGTGCATGATGAATCATGGCACACAGGATAAACCAGCTATCACACACACACTCAGGAGAGAGCCCATGGGTCCACTGCCACGCCAATATGGGGCCTCTCAGACCGGGAAGGGACGCAGAAGGGCTGCCTGAAGACGCCCTGGAGCCACCAGCCTGTCCTCCACAGCGATAATAATAATAATAATAATAATAATAATAATAATAATAATAATGAATAACTATGTATATAGCACGTCAGAAATGGACATCACTTCACATGACACTTCAGAGGAAAGGACGTCTCATTTCTCTAAAAACATATTTCTTGTTTCCTCTCTCCTCGCATGGTTTCCTTGCATCTCTCCATGCATCCTCGGTGGGAGGGACTAAGTGAGGGAGAAAGGACGCAAGTGAGGGAAACGTGGATGCAATTTAGGAGACTTGAAATGCACCTTAAGCGAGCTCTGTCATGACAGCATTTACCACCTGCTCTGGCTGTACCAATAAACTGGTTTGTACACCATCTACCTGTGTCCTGTGTCGGAGGAGCCCAGCAAAGCCACTTAGGTGGCGTGTGGCAGGGTCTACTGCCACAACGAGGTTTGGTTTTTGGACTGTAGCCTACATGTCTACGTTAGTATGCACATATCCATATTAACCAATAAGGTTCTTCCAAGACCGGGCTGACGCTGCTGATTAAAAGATAATCAAACGAAACAAACCAGTACACATTTGGCAGAGAAAGTTGTCCAGATCGTAAAAACAAAAGAAACAAAATGTTTGTTATATCTAGTGTGGGCATCACTACTAGCGATCTTTTAATGAATTGACGCTACCTCAACCATTCAGCAACAAATCCAGACTAGGTTTTTCAGCTACACTGGCAAACTGACACGTCCACCCAGCATTTCATTTTGCCTGCCTAACTTATGGAGATACATTGAATAGGTTAGTACTTTAGTAAATAAAGCATGGAATATAACCAATGGCAAGGGCCTTTAATTCAACAAGTGCCTGGATGTGTCTGTAGTAAAGATTAAAAAACAGGGCAATTTCAATTCCCATTTTCATCTTTTAATGAATATGGCTACATTAACTTTATTCCACTACTTAAAAAATAAAACATACATCATGTGAAGGTTATATTTAGCATAGAATAGAATATATACAATACATCCATTTAAGAGTATTGTTTTCCTGCTTGCTGATTCTTCATGTTTAAAATTAAGAGGCTACACTGAATGCCTGCCAAAAAACACAATCAGACCAAGTGGCAGCCATGATGATAGTTATGTTGTTATAAGTTCATGTTTCATGGTCATGATGAGTCTGGACATTGGGTCTGGTCTGGAGCATAGACTGTCTGGTCTGGAGCCAGCTTCATGACCAAAGGGCCTGCCCACCTCTTAAATAAGGTCTCTGATTGGCTTAAACTGTATTCAGGCAGGAATATCATTTAAGATGTTTTGTCCTTGTGTCTAGGACTCTAGATACTACAAATGGTGGTTATGACATTTATATAACATGTATATCATACACAATTAGGGTTTGCATTTCTTTGCAAATGACTTTGACATATCTGTAAATTGTATTAGGCCAAGACGTACATTTCTAATTATGTTTATTATATAACTAGCATATAGGTATTATATTTTATTAAACATTAACACATTATTCATGTTCTTTTGCAGCAGCTGCTGTAAGTCAAAAGGGGATGACAGACCACTTTGAAAAATATTGACTTTTTGCTATTAGTGGCACATTTGATCAATACAGAAAGATGTGAGACAGACAAACAGACACACACACACACACACACACGCCAGGTTTCGGCGGAGCGGCGTCTCAGGGTAGATGGTCTAAGTCCCGCTTCCCGCCCGTCTTGTGGAGCAGCCGGACCTCCGTGATGATGATGTCATGGCTCACCGCCTTGCACATGTCGTACAGCGCCTCCATCTCCACGCCGGTGCGGCCCGTGGTGCGGTCCATGTGCGTCAGCTGGGCTGTTTCCACGCCGGCTGTGTCCACGTTGGCTTCCCCGGGGCTCTCGGTTTGGCGCATGACTTGGGCTGCGGGTGGTTTGCTGGAGGATGGTCTGTGGTACATTCTGAGGCGGTGGTTGGCTGCAAGCGGGGATTTGGCCCTCTGAAGTAGTGTGCAAAAACAGGGACTCCCTAGGTTAACGATAGAGTGGCTACTCGTGGCGTCGGGACCCAAGGTTTGTGCGAACCTGAGACGGGCCGCGTCCGAGCCTCTCATTGGTTTTGTGCGTGCTTGAAAATGTGTGGAAGTAGTGTTTTGGCGGCGGCGACACATAACAAACACACAGCTCCGATAACAGCGTCCTCCATCTTTGTTGCTGCACGCAGAAATGACGCTGATATACTAACCGCTAATAGCTCCCCAGGGGGTCGTTCCTCTCAGCGAGTCCCCAGAACCGCTTGGTCCGAAAGCGCCTACTATTATGAATTACTTCATTATCCAGAGAGCAGAGATGTTGCAGAGGAAGCTGACCTGCTGCATGTCCGGTGGGAACCATTTCGAGGGCGGGCCACTGCAGTTTTATGCGATCCATCATTTGCTGATAGTTTCCTTGAAGAAAGTCTTGCCACTGGAAGTGTCTTTGCCACTTGTTATTGAAGTATAAATACAAATAATTATTAAAAGGGGGGGTGACATCATGATCATGCAGTCCCTTCATGGCTACTGGGCGTCGACCTGCATGCCTATAACGAGGTGCACCGAGTGGGATCTTTTGACTTCTTATACACCCTTTAGTATAAAATTGCTTGCAACACTTTTGACTCCACCATTTGTACTGCCTACCGAAAGAACAGTTTTTTGCCCCCACTTTTTGAAGTTGCATAATTGTGGGGGTCTATATTTTATGTTCATGATTACAAAGAACGTTTGAAAACCTCCACCAAAGGATGTAAAGTTCAAAACGTGTACACCATTCTGGATGTTGAAACTCACACAAAGAGCTGAAAAATGCTGCGAGAGGCAGCTCTTTGAAAGGTTGGGTCCAAAGCTGCAACAGTGAAGGATGGAGATGACGGTAAGTCCTCTCAGCTATGTACTGGCTTGAGAGAGAGACTCGTTCGGATTCCTTAAACCCGTCTATTCAGTTGTAGACCGATAAAAATAGAAATCGGGCAAAGCAGGTCATTTACCTGTGTCCTGTGTGGGAGGGCCCCAGCAAAAGCCACTAAGGTGGCATGTGGCATTTATTTGAGATGGCGATATGTAATACGCCGAGCAGATGTCACGTGCTGCCATGACAGTGGCTCTCTCTCTCTCTCTGGCTGGTTTATCCTGGGTGCCATGATTGTTCATGCACCACAGGTGTGCAGCCCCACCCGGCCGATCCTCTGATACCGGGTCATCCGGTATCAGGTGACCTGCTTCGCCCGATTTCTATTTTTATCGGTCTACAACTGAATAGACGGGTTTAAGGAATCCGAACGAGTTTGCGAATCCTACGTGCTGCCATGACAGTGGCTCTCTCCTGAGTGTGTGTGCTGATAGCTGGTTTATCCTGGGTGCCATCACTGCTCTGCACCACAGGTATGCAGCCCCACCCAGCACTGAGTCCATTCAGTCTGACTGAGGCTGTAAAGCAGCCATCAACAACACACACACCACATATACTCCACAGTCATGTCACCTCTGCTACTGTTAAGGCTTGAGAGTTGTTTGTGAAGTAAGCATTTTAAAGGTTTATAGTTCCCTGTGTGTTTTTATTATCTTAGTGGTGTAATTATATTGTAATTATACTTTAAACTGGATTGCCTAAAAACATGTTAATCTTAATCAAAGATGAAGACTATTTCATCATACATGATGCATCATAGCTTTTTGCACACTGGTGGGGCCCCATGTCGTGCAGTAGGCACCCTTTTTTTTCCCGCCGCTCTCCTTCAAACAGCCTGAGTCTGCCACTGCTGTGTACCATACACCGCAAGACCCCAGACATCTGATTTAACCCTATTTACATCTGGTTTAACCCTATTTACAACAGTTACATCAACATCTAATTTCGTAATACCGGAGTAAGGCATTCAATTCCCCTGAAGTAGGGGGAATAATGACTTTCCTCAGTCCGGTATCCCACTTCTGACACCAATTGTTGTGAGCTTTTTCTATGTTGTCTATTTGGATGGAGTCATCTATCTTTCCTCAAATCCTGGAAGCTTACAGATGTCCGGGAAACAAAGTGAGCCGAGACAGTGGGTACTGTGAGCCGAGACAGTGGGTACTGTGTGTGATCACAATGCTTCTGATGTATTCAGGTCGTTGGAACATATTGATACAGTATCAAACACAAGTTGTATGCGGCCCGTCAAGGCCCTGAGTACCTATCTGAGTATTTGAAGATGGAAAACAATGTTGCTGAAGCAGGTACAAGGCCTACACAAGAGGTACAAGTTTATACAGTAGTTCACATTTACTGTGTGGGGCAAGGGCGTAACTTTGGGTCTGCCATTGGGGGGGTTAAACTCGCGGCATATTTATTTATTTATTTGTTTATTTATTTATTGAATCATTTTCTTGTGTAAAAGGTGACATGCCAATTTGCCGTTCTTGTATTAGAAATACATTGCGATACTTTTACTGATTTTGGCTACTTTTTGACTATTTATGCCATAATGACACAGTAGTTAAATTCAGTGTTTAAGCACTAGCCAACAGTGGCAGCTTCCACCTAATTGATTTTGTGTGTGTGTTCACTATCTTATGAAAAAAAACACAATAACTTATAGATTAATCAATTGCATCACTGTATTGGCACCTACATGCAGCAAATGTATTATGCACAATTCAACTCTCAAACACATCACACAATACAGGGTGGCACACTGGAGTGCAGCTTGCACCTCTATTCTGAACATGGCAAACTGATTTCACATATTGGTGGGCATCACCAGTTCAAACTAACAAAATCTAAACAAAAGCATGTAAATACAAAAGAAGGCCTATCTGTCAATCACATTTGAAGGTATTTTACAACATATTAGGCTAAAATAAGAATTGACTAAAAGAAACAGGATGCTATACTGACGTCTATTCTGCCAGCAACTATAGTACTACTAGCAGACTATAGATATTGTTGGGCAATTCAGATAAAAGCACCAAACACCTGTTTGCGTCTCTGTGTAAAAGAAATGAACTGTGTACACACTGACTTCTTAGTTAAGAGGTCCAATTTGTCCTGATGGATCGTCCCGTGTCTGTGTGAAACGATCTGGGTTCTCATAAACCCGTTCGCGGTGGTAAGAGACGAGCAGAGTCTACAGCGTCCGCTTGCAGAGCAGAGTCTACAGCGTCCGTTCACTCCAATAATAACCCGGTCACGGTGATAGATTACGCTTACCCTAACCATAACCCTAACCATAACCTAAACCCTTTTTGGAGTGAATTGTTTCACAGTAGACTGCGGACGCTGTAGACTCTGCTCTGTGAGCGGACGCTGTAGACTCTGCTCGTCTCTTACCACCGCGAACGGGTTTATGAGAACCCAGATCGTTTCACACAGACGCGGGAGGGAACCTTTTGCATCAGTATCAGATGTCTAGGGGCGTGATGACAAATTGTCGGTATATTACGAGTTGGGATGAGAACGTGTTGGATATTATGGCCCCCCCTTGTTCAGATGCGTTCCGCGGTCCATGCTATATAGTGCATGAAATGAACCACTGAGAATTCGAACACCACTACAAAATGGCGAGCACCCTATATTGTGCACTATATCCGTGATAGGGAACGATTTCGAACACAGCTCATGGTATAACAATAGGGGTATTTACCTCCCTTTCGTCAGGATTTTTACTCTTTTTCGACCAACAATGAAAAAGAGTTGTCTGGCTGCCTTTCCGTGTCCTTTTCATCGCCACATTCATTTAGCATGAACTTTCTCAACTATTCATCCCAGCGACTGCGTGAAATAGTTCGGTTTGGTAAAGAAAACGGGTTGGGTCATACCAAGTAGTCGGTGGGCAGGCGGGGAGGGGGGGTACATTACAGATGATTAAAACATGATACTATCTTGCTGCCAAATTAAATTAATAAAGAAAACAAACAGAATATTTCATATTTTTCTGAATTATGTGTGATGATATTGGGGGGGTTATATTAGCTGGATCTGATTTTTGGGGGGGTCATGACCCCCCTAACCCCCCCGCAAATTACGCGCATGGTGTGGGGGAAGAGGCATTACACCTTGGGCTGGAGATACCTTACAGGAGAAACCTTACAGGCGTCTGAAGGATAATGGATAAGGTGGTCGCTCCCAACGTGGGGCCTCTCCGACCGGGAAGGGACACAGAAGGGCTGCCTGAAGACGTCCTGGAGCCACCAGCCACGTCGACGGACAGCCACCTCCCAGCACCAGCCCTTTCCCGACGGCAGCGACCGTCGCTAGTGGTGCCCAGTGGAGGACAGGGGAGGCAGCGCAGCAACCGCCACGAGCAGCCGACTGCTGCTACCTGGAACCACCCCGGAGCAACCCAGGTCCAGCCGCACCTCTGCCAGCCAAGCACAGCAGCTCACGGCCCCATGCTCCGGCAGGGAGATGAGGATAGCGCCTCGTTGCCCTGGTGGAGGGCGGCCCTACCGAAGGCTGTTCTGGGCCCTCCGAGGAGCTACCACAGCTGTCGATATATATATATATATATATATATATATATATATATATATATATATATATATATATATATATATATATATATATATATATATATATTAGGTAGTTTTTGATCTAAGGGTAAATGATGGCTTGCATAGGGTGCACTATGGAGAAAGTGTAAGTGAGTGGGGGGGTTACACTACGACTGGGCCGCTGGAAACACACAAAAAAAGGCCAGGGGATTTGTAGAGCAAACGACAGCATCTCCTCCATAGACGCTACAGCTTTACGAGTGCATTAGCATTGTTGTTGTTTTTCAATATGTCTTTCATCCTGTCTTTGCCACTTGTTATTGAAGAATAAATACAAATAATTATTAAAAGGGGGGGTGACATCATGATCATGCAGTCCCTTCATGGCTACTGGGCGTCGACCTGCATGCCTATAACGAGGTGCAGCGAGTGGGATCTTTTGACTTCTTATACACCCTTTAGTATAAAATTGCTTGCAACACTTTTGACTCCACCATTTGTACTGCCTACCAAAAGAACAGTTTTTTGCACCCACTTTTTGAAGTTGTATAATTGTGGGGGTCGATATATTTTTTTCATGGTTACAAAGAAAATTTGAAATCCTCCACCGAAGGATGTACAGTTCAAAACGTGTACACCATTCTGGATGTTGGAGATGAGATTTAAAAGACTAAAAGTTGAGGAATGTTACAATTTCCTGTAAATTGTACCTTATTCATTTGCCTTATTAAGTTTGCTACATTTTGTATGTATACGCATTTCAATAAAATAAAATAAAATGTTAAATATAAAATATAAAATGACAATATATGATTATACAGTGGGCCATGTATGTTGAATAGCTTTCAGACTTGTACAAGAATGAGAATCTCTTTCCCTTATTTCATTTCTTTAATTTTATTTTTTGTTTCGTATTTTCATTGCCATCCCTGTGTCATTTTGTAGGGTTACAATAAACCTTTGTCCCTAACATGAACGTTGTTCTTTATTTCAGTTGATTTTCCGCCAATGCTGCCTGTTGGATGCATTATAACGAACTGTCCAGCAGGGGGCAGAATTGCCGCACATTCTGCCTTCTGGATGCATTGCTGCCAACTGCCCAGCAGTGGATAGTAACTCCCAGTGAAGAAAATGAGATGCAGTGGCCTCCAGTCTCCCCTACAACGTGCCCTCTATAGGGCAGGCTTTCCCACAGTGGCCTCCAGTCTCCCCTACAACGTGCCCTCTATAGGGCAGGCTTTCCCACAGTGGTGCCATGACGACAGTATAGGGGGGCCCGCCAAATACTTTGATAAGATTTTGAATTTACCTCTCAAACCCTGCTTACATTCAACACACATGGCTGCGGAAAAAAAATGTCTGCGTTTTAGTAAGGGGTCGAAATGTTAGGCTTATATCTAGCTAGCATTTTGATGTAATCTCACCTGCACTGTCCGTTTTTTATTTTTTAATGTACCCTTTAGGTTAGGTTAGATTATGTAACATTAACTGTATTTGATAGTATAAGAAGAAGTAAATTGTTGCTAACGATTACACAAAATGTATACTCATTCCCATTTTTAAAAATGTACATCTATTTCATCCATTTAAGTTTTCAGTTTTAGCCACACTGTGTGATGCATTACTGACTACTTATATATGGACACTACAAGTGCTTTTACAGACAGCTGTATCACATGTTTTAGCTTGGATGCCTATAAGGGGCTAGCTAAACAAGTAGGCCTACCTTGCTCAGCTGATTATATGCTAACCTGTGGACTCCATTTGTAAATCAAGCAGAAGTGTAAAAATCCTTCCCTAAGGGAATTATATGGTTACAGAATGCAGAGAGAGACAGACAAGAACAGAACAGCAACTTTCAGATTCTTTAAACTCGTCTATTCAGTTGTAGACCGATGCGTCACCCAGTATCGGTCAGATGGTATCAATAAGATGGTACCGCCAAAGCAGATGTAACATGCTGCCATGACAGTGGCTCTCTCCTGAGTGTGTGCTGGGTTATCCTGGGTGCCATCACTGCTCATCACTGCAGCCCCACCCAGCCTCAAAGTCCATTCAGTCTGACTCAGGCTGTGGCTGTAAACCAGTTATCAACCACACACACTCCACAACACATGCAGAGAGACTCACTCTGTTGACGTTTTGGAATACAGTTATCTGCCATTACGTGGTCCCGCTATTTGCAAAGACCATATTTACAATGTGGGTCTCCTGCTCTGGGGTGAACAGTCAACCTCTTCCACCAGATACTGGTTTTCTTGCAGTTCTGTAAAACATTAAAATGGTTTTAGTGCTAGATCCTTCTCATTATGAAAGTACAGTACATACTACTGTACCAGTAAGACTACAGCACTTTACAGCACAGGTTCACCTTTAGAAAATATCCAGATGATACCTGCAACAGCAAACAGTAACAACTGTATACAGTAACAGTATATACAGTAACATCAGTAACAACTGTAACAACAGTATACAGTAACAACAGCATACAGTATCAACAGTATACAGTAACAACAGTATACAGTAACATTACAGTAACATCAGTATACAGTAACAACAGTAATAACAGTAACATCAGTATACAGTAACAACAGTAATAACAGTAACATCAGTATACAGTAACAACAGTAATAACAGTAACATCAGTATACAGTAATAACAGTAACATCAGTATACAGTAACAACAGTATACAGTAACAACAGTACAGTATAGCGGCTCAGATGTGGTGGAACCCGTTGCTTCATCAGCTATTTTGTTCCTGACTCCCCTTCCTCTTCCCGTCCTCTTCTCCACCGTCCTACTTCCCCATCTCCTCCTCTTACTTCTTCACCTCCTCTTCCTCCTCGTCCTCCTCTTACTTCTTCACCTCCTCTTCCTCCTCGTCCTCCTCTTACTTCTTCACCTCCTCTTCCTCCTCGTCCTCCTCTTACTTCTTCACCTCCTCTTCCTCCTCGTCCTGCTCTTCCTCCTTCACCTCCTCTTCCTCCTCATCCTGCTCTTCCTCCTTCACCTCCTCTTCCTCCTCGTCCTCCTCTTACTTCTTCACCTCCTCTTCCTCCTCGTCCTCCTCTTACTTCTTCACCTCCTCTTCCTCCTCGTCCTGCTCTTACTTCTTCACCTCCTCTTCACCTCCTCTTCCTCCTCGTCCTCCTCTTACTTCTTCACCTCCTCTTCCTCCTCGTCCTGCTCTTACTTCTTCACCTCCTCTTCCTCCTCGTCCTCCTCTTACTTCTTCACCTCCTCTTCCTCCTCGTCCTCCTCTTACTTCTTCACCTCCTCTTCCTCCTCGTCCTGCTCTTCGTCCTCCTGTTTACCTGTGGCCTATTTATAGTGCTCAAGCTCTGATTTACAAGTGAACTTATTATATCAGTCTTTTCAATGTGAAAAGGCAATTTACAAAAAAAGTGTAGCAATAGAGACCAATGTTTACAGATCTGTGTGCTAATCCACACGTATGTTATCCAGGCGCTTATCCACACGTAGCCTACGATATCCAGGCGCAAAGTTATGGGGTGTGATGGTTGACATTACCATCACCATGCCGTGAACTGACGCCGTGACCAATGATGTTGGAGAAGAAGCGTGACTCAAGACTTACTAGTAACTATTCTACTCTTTAGTAACTATTCTTTAGTTACTAGTCACTAATCCAATCGTGACTAATGTCTATTTCAGTTTTACTAGTAACTATTCATTAGATACTAGTACTTATTCCAATAGTTACTAGTAACTATTCCATTTTTACTAGTACATTGTTTTTAGATACTAGTAACTATTCAGATGAAATATCCCCAACCCAGTAGTACTAGTAACATTGACAATGTGATATCTACATGGCATGCACATTGAATGCTAAATATGAATGAGGACCACACCACACTATAAAGACATCAGTCTGCGTTTAGTAGCAGAGGAGAGGAGAGCATATGCTGGATGTCCGTCTCATGTTTATGCATTTAACATTTGAATGAAGATATCTCCAATTTAATAGATACTAGTTGTTATTCTGATCTAAGATATCAACTATTTGCTTCTGACTAGTAATTCCGATAGTGACCAGTATCTACTTCACTTTTACTAGTAACTATTCATTAGATACTAGTACCTATTTATGAGTTACTAGTAACTATTCCAGTTGTTACTAGTAACATTTTATTGCTTCTGGTGAGAATGTTAATTGAACTATCAAGTAGTCATTTTGACTAGTCGTTACCGATGACCAGTAAAACAGAAATAGTTACAAATATAACTAGTAACAATTGGAATAGTTCTAGTCACTAAAGAATAATAACTAGTATTTAATGAATAGTTACTAGTAAAACTGAAATAGATGCTAGTCACTATTGGAATAGTTACTACTCAGAAGCAAATAGTTAATATATGAACCGCAGAGTCCCATAGAATTCAATTGCAAAAATGTGCAATCTAGTAAAAATGGAATAGTTACTAGTAACTAAAGAATAAATACTAGTATCTAATGAATGATTACTAGTAAACTGAAATAGATACTAGTCATGATTGGATTAGTGACTAGTAACTAAAGAATAAGTACTAGTAACTTCAGAATAGTTACCAGTAAATCTTGAGGAACAAATGTTAAAACAGCTTGCCAAATGTCGTCGGCAGTTACTCTGAATTAGCAAGCTTTTACCAAAAAATAGTTATGACCAAATTAAATTGGGCTTATTGGAACCACAAGAGCCTCACCTTTTACAACTGTGCCCAGTTGATACCATGTATTGTAGGGCAATGCAGTTTTGTATAGAAATGTGATTTCCATAACTCAAGCGTTTTCCCCTAATATTTAAGCAATATCACACAAGAGGGAGTGCTGTTATACTGAATATCAGCACAGCTGTAATTCAGTCGTAGGTACGAGGCCGCAGGCCGAGTGCCGAAGAGTACCGATTTACCACTTTAGAAATCAAAAGGAAAAATCGATTACTTGATTAAAATGCAAATTGCACAGCAATGGTCTCCACCGGCTCCGTTTCAGACTGGGAAAGATAGCCCTACAGGCCTAGTTCATCAAGAAAAATAGTGGAAATAATAACTTTGTAATAAAGATCTAATAAGCTGTGTTTGCTGACATGTTATAGGCCTACTAAATTGGTCCATGATCATAGTCCTAGATAGGGAGACAGGTTTGTACTCCTTCCTCCAGTAGGGAGACATGTTTGTACTCCTTCCTCCAGTAGGGAGACAGGTTTGTACTCCTTCCTCCAGTAGGGAGACAGGTTTGTACTCCTTCCTCCAGTAGGGAGACAGGTTTGTACTCCTTCCTCCAGTAGGGAGACATGTTTGTACTCCTTCCTCCAGTAGGGAGACATGTTTGTACTCCTTCCGAGCCGGGCGTTATCCATGTGCGTATCCAAACGTCCGTTATCAATGCACTTATCCACACGGACCTCACCCACGTGCTTATCCAGACGTGGATGTTATCCATGTGCATTAATCCACACGTACGTTATCCAGGCACAAAGTAAAAACTATCATTTTCTCAGCTACGTCGCCGCGCCCATTGAGCGCACCTCTGATACGTCGCCGTGACTCTGACCTTGACGTGACATCGCCTGGATTCACATTGAAGGCCATTGATTGGTTTCCCCAGGCGTGGCCAACGTAGACACATTAGTTCTCCACTCAGTTAGACAAGTAAGCTAGTTCAATGTCAGCTATCACACCCCATATTAGCACGTGTGCGCTTTGTAAAAAACTTACGTCCATGTAGCGCATTTAAATTAGCGGCATGGGCTGCATGAGTGAGAAAGGGGCCTATGTGACCTCTGGGCTGGCCTACTATGTAAAAGCAGAACCTTTTGGGGGAGACGGCAAAGAGCCTGGGCCAGAAACCAAAAGCTGAAAGGGGCAGGGTCACGCCTTGTTTACGCCTTCGAGACTTTCAGTTACAAAAAAGTTGAACAAAAATCATGACCTGATTCTAGTTTGGCTCACTTTTTGTTTCTTCAAACCTGTCCACCTCTTTTGACTGGCTGGTTCTCACTGTTCACGTAAAGGGCAGTGGATTTAAGGCAGGCAGTCAAATGTGGGCACAACGATAAAAAGAGGTTGTTGTTGTTCAATGTCTTTCGATCTTCATTTTCAATTTCAATAATCTGGCCCTCATAAGAAAGTATTTTAATAGCCCTGCCCTAGACAGTCATAACATCAGGTTGGATTTTACCTTCAAAGTGCCGCAAACAGCTACGTCTATCAAGATCAGTTTTGTTTTCAAATGCAGAATAATCTTTGTTACCAGATGTAAAAAGAAGAGCATGCACAACCAAATCTGTTTATGGTAGTATTGACATTTATATGGCAGTAATATAAAATATAGCTGTAAGCAGCAATAAGGGCGTGTTAAGTATGTGGATAAACACATAAATCACTGTCCTTGCCTTGCCTCTGGCACTATATTAAGCATATTTAAGATTTTATTAAAGGTTGTTAATATAATAAAATGTCTTTTAAAATGTTTGTTTTTACAAAAAAGTAAAGTTTATAAAATAGCGCTATCAAAACAGGTAGAGGATTTATAATTGCTTGCGATTTAGACTTTTAGGCTTTTTATGTTAAAAATCAGTTATCATGAATCTTTCATGGCAACTCAGAATCTATACTGGATTACAATGCTCCAAAGCTATTTGTTTTAAGCCCACAATGCTTATGTACCAGTGAGTCGTAGATTAGCGCTGAGACCTTCTCACCGCTTCAAGGATCTGTTTGTATTCAGGGGAATACTCCTCAAGGTAGCCATCCTTGTTGACATATTCCTCCAGGTCAGACTTTTCTATCTCATTGATGAGCCCTTTCTCACAGTAATAGTTGATCATTTTCAGAAAGACCGTTCTGTAGAAGGCCTTCGTTTCATCAATCTTTGTCTCTGTTGTGGTCGTAATTCCTTTAACAAATCCATACATATGAATTAGGCCCAGCATTAGATAGTCATATTAGTAGTTGTTGTTTGACAATACAAACCTGCGTTTTCTCTCATTTTCTGGGCACAGTACGGGTGGGCGATGATCATGGCCTGCTTCAACATCAACCTCGCTTCTCCTCTGGCGATGCTGCGTGCAACCACACCCCTGTGGACATAATACATGCAGGGCGATGGCGTATTGGAAACAGTCCACAGGTTTTTGATGAAGCAACAAGTGCAACTGGGAGAGCAAACATGGGTCTGATGAATGAGAATGTGTGACCCTACTCTGCTGCTCATTTAGTGGATGCTGACTTTACTTCTGCTTTGAATACGATTGAGACATTTTATTGCCATCAGCAACCTTCTCTTCAAACTCTAAACCTTCTAAACTTGATCCTAGTGCTGTAAAATGTTGAGATTGCTGACTTTTCCACAAGAAGGGCGCTGCAGCTGGTTATCATGTTGTAATATCCAGGCTGCAGCATTATCTGTCAACACAAAACATCTTGAACACACGCAGCTGTAACTTTAAGCCTGATGCCCTAATGCCGCCCATGCATGGCTGTATAATAACCTGATTATTTTATCTGTGTATGGTTTGGCAGTGCTGTAGTATGCATGTGAATGGGTGTGCTTGTGTGTATGTGTGCGTGTGTGTGTGTGTGATGATGATCTGAAGAGGATCGGTGGGTGATCTAAAGTCGTTAGAAGGAAGCAGGGAAGGAGACAGTACCTGGCAGCATCAGACTCTTTACTGCTACCGGTGGACAGAGCGCCTCTGTGGTGATGCGCAAGAACTGTGATGGCGAGGAGCTTATTCCTACCAGTCGTTGTCAGGCTCATCATCACCATATCATAAAGCACTTCGTTGCGGTTCTGGAATTCATTAAAATTGTCCTCATTTTCAGCCCTCTTCAGGGAGTCCATCGGTGGGATGTGGTCCGCTTCCATTTTACCCTCGTCCTCAGGCTTGGGGGGCCTTCTGGTGACGCTGAAAGCACAGAACATGTAATATACCAACACACTGGCTGGTTGTGGCTGGCAAGTTCCCAAATACGTCTGATTAGATTGATAACATGCCAAGATTCATGTTTGGCAGTTAATCTGCGACCACCCTGCCTTAAGACATGTTAGCTCTGACTGAGCAACCTAAGAACTTACTCTTCATAAGGTCCAACATCTCCCAGTTTGCGATATACTTCCTCCTCAGATGAATTTGATTCTATACGACGCTGCTCTCCTGATGACTCTAAAGCATGATGACCTGCTGGAGGAATATGTCAAAATTGATGCCAACCTTGACATTCATTCTAGTGAATACTAAGAGATCCTTGAACCCGTGAAAAGATCATAAGCATAGTGGGGCTCTCTTGAATATAGCCTTGGTGTTAACCAATAAAGATTCTTAATTGCCATGAAAGGATGATAGCTGATTGTCTTCTTAGCAAACTGAAATTATTATTTTTTTTTTTAAAGAAATGTATTTGTAAAAAAAGTATATATATATATATATATATATATATATATATATATATATATATATATATATATATATATACTGTATATACTGTATATATATATATATACAGAGAGAGAGAGAGAGAGAGAGAGAGAGATTTAAAAAATCCTGTTTTTGTAAAAAAACAAAAAATAACTATTTACAGATTTTCCTCATGTAAAGGTATTGCATTGTCTGCCCTGAGTTAGAAATACCATAAAGCTGCACTGTAAGGCAAGGACAGTGATTTACATAATACTGTGTTGATCCACATGCTTGATGATCGATTATTTCTGCTTACAGCTATATTTTATATTACTGCTATATTAATGTTTAAATAAATACTACCTTCAGAAAAATAATGCTGTAGGAAATCACAGAGCCACTCCATCCCGTCAGTCGGCGGTGGTCTCTCGTCGTATCAATAAACTCACAGCTTGATGGAAGAAAGCAAAAAAATCAACCCTGCAGTTTTCAATGAAAATATATTTTTTGTTATTTATTTGAGGGTATTTCCCCTACTCCAGAGAACACAGGAGAACACTGCGTGCTGGTGTGAGGGCTCTGTGTTTATATGAGCAGTGCAGGTATCATCAGAGCAGGCCTGTCTGCTCGCCCCTCCCCTCTGCATTTCAACACAGTTGCACTGGTTGCTCTGGTTGCATACACCTGTGGATTGTTGTGCTATTGTTTCCATTCACCCTGCATGTATTATATCCACAGGGGTGTGGCTGCATGCAGCATTGCCAGAGGAGAAATGAAAGTTATGTTGAATAAGGGCATGATCATCACCCACCTGTACTCTTCCCAGCAAATAAGACACAACGCAGGTTTATATTGTCAAACAACAACTACTACTACTAGTGACTTTCTAATGCAGGAGATGTTTGGCCTAATTCATACATGTGGATTTGTTACTGCTTTTAAAGGCGAGAACGATGAATATCTACAGAAGGGCCTTTCTGAAGGTGATCAGCTATTACTATGAGAAAGGGATCATCAATGACGCTTGAGCTGGAGGAATATGTAGAAAATGATGACTGCCTTGACTTTCATTCCAGTGAAGACCAAGAGATTGAAACCGTGAAAAGATCATAAGCATAGTGGGGCTTTCGTATATATAGCTTTGTTAACCAGTATAGATACTTAGTTGCCATGAAAGAATCATTAGAACTGATTCTCTCCTTAACAAACTAAAGATTTGTGTGCATCAGAGGTAGCGTAAAAGTCTGAAAAGCAAGCGATGGTGTGGCATATTTAACTGTTATAATTTTACATTATAAACGGTACTTAGAAAAAATGTGTTTGCAACGATTAAGTGGAAACAATCCTTTGAATTTGCACTTATGAGATGAGAAAAAAATCTTAAAAAAATGTTTAATTGATCAGAAAATTGATCAGTTGACTCTGAGAGAAGAACAAACCCGCATGTAATGTTTGTGTAATCTTTCAAGCTACATTCTGTGTTCAATCTGCAGCGGTATTTCAGGACTTTAAATAGCATGCTAAATATAGCACGTTAATACATTTTTGGCCAGGGGCACTTTAGCCAATCAGGGCAAAGGGGCGGTACCTGGGCCTGTTCCCGAAGCAAGCATCACTGACGTCGAAGTCGAATCAATGGTGGAGTAATCTTCATAGTGATGAGGCATTTTTCATTTGAGCACGGTAGGTGTGCTTTAATGCTCATTTGATCCAATTCTAAAGGTATAGGTTGCTCGGTAGAAACTAGCCTACCTGTGGTATAATGCCTAAATAAATACTACCATGAAGAGATTCTGCTGTCTGTTGTTACTCAGTCAAGCCCTCCTGGAGCTGGGTGTAGACCAGGCCAGAGTTCACTGGCATTGGGTGTTGTTGGTTCCTGTGTTCAGTTGGACTGGCACTGGAGGCTGCTGGTAAGGCTCATCCACAATAACGCCATCTCTGTGGCACCCAACACTTTAAAGGTCCCTGCCACTAAAATCCACGTAAACACGTTTTCTACTACACTTGTACATTGTGAGGTGACGTATCATAAAACAGCCCTCTATCCCAATGTGTGGCAAGCCCCTCCCCTAAAACACGAGTGTGGAGTGTGTGTGTTTGATAGCTGGTTTAAGCAGCCTAACCTGGCCTGAGTCAGACTGATTAGACTCTGGGGCTGGGTGAGGCTGCATACCTGTGGTGCATGATGAATCATGGCACACAGGATAAACCAGCTATCACACACACACTCAGGAGAGAGCCCATGGGTCCACTGCCACGCCAATATGGGGCCTCTCAGACCGGGAAGGGACGCAGAAGGGCTGCCTGAAGACGCCCTGGAGCCACCAGCCTGTCCTCCACAGCGATAATAATAATAATAATAATAATAATAATAATAATGAATAACTATGTATATAGCACGTCAGAAATGGACATCACTTCACATGACACTTCAGAGGAAAGGACGTCTCATTTCTCTAAAAACATATTTCTTGTTTCCTCTCTCCTCGCATGGTTTCCTTGCATCTCTCCATGCATCCTCGGTGGGAGGGACTAAGTGAGGGAGAAAGGACGCAAGTGAGGGAAACGTGGATGCAATTTAGGAGACTTGGAATGCACCTTAAGCGAGCTCTGTCATGACAGCATTTACCACCTGCTCTGGCTGTACCAATAAACTGGTTTGTACACCATCTACCTGTGTCCTGTGTCGGAGGAGCCCAGCAAAGCCACTTAGGTGGCGTGTGGCAGGGTCTACTGCCACAACGAGGTTTGGTTTTTGGACTGTAGCCTACATGTCTACGTTAGTATGCACATATCCATATTAACCAATAAGGTTCTTCCAAGACCGGGCTGACGCTGCTGATTAAAAGATAATCAAACGAAACAAACCAGTACACATTTGGCAGAGAAAGTTGTCCAGATCGTAAAAACAAAAGAAACAAAATGTTTGTTATATCTAGTGTGGGCATCACTACTAGCGATCTTTTAATGAATTGACGCTACCTCAACCATTCAGCAACAAATCCAGACTAGGTTTTTCAGCTACACTGGCAAACTGACACGTCCACCCAGCATTTCATTTTGCCTGCCTAACTTATGGAGATACATTGAATAGGTTAGTACTTTAGTAAATAAAGCATGGAATATAACCAATGGCAAGGGCCTTTAATTCAACAAGTGCCTGGATGTGTCTGTAGTAAAGATTAAAAAACAGGGCAATTTCAATTCCCATTTTCATCTTTTAATGAATATGGCTACATTAACTTTATTCCACTACTTAAAAAATAAAACATACATCATGTGAAGGTTATATTTAGCATAGAATAGAATATATACAATACATCCATTTAAGAGTATTGTTTTCCTGCTTGCTGATTCTTCATGTTTAAAATTAAGAGGCTACACTGAATGCCTGCCAAAAAACACAATCAGACCAAGTGGCAGCCATGATGATAGTTATGTTGTTATAAGTTCATGTTTCATGGTCATGATGAGTCTGGACATTGGGTCTGGTCTGGAGCATAGACTGTCTGGTCTGGAGCCAGCTTCATGACCAAAGGGCCTGCCCACCTCTTAAATAAGGTCTCTGATTGGCTTAAACTGTATTCAGGCAGGAATATCATTTAAGATGTTTTGTCCTTGTGTCTAGGACTCTAGATACTACAAATGGTGGTTATGACATTTATATAACATGTATATCATACACAATTAGGGTTTGCATTTCTTTGCAAATGACTTTGACATATCTGTAAATTGTATTAGGCCAAGACGTACATTTCTAATTATGTTTATTATATAACTAGCATATAGGTATTATATTTTATTAAACATTAACACATTATTCATGTTCTTTTGCAGCAGCTGCTGTAAGTCAAAAGGGGATGACAGACCACTTTGAAAAATATTGACTTTTTGCTATTAGTGGCACATTTGATCAATACAGAAAGATGTGAGACAGACAAACAGACACACACACACACACACACACGCCAGGTTTCGGCGGAGCGGCGTCTCAGGGTAGATGGTCTAAGTCCCGCTTCCCGCCCGTCTTGTGGAGCAGCCGGACCTCCGTGATGATGATGTCATGGCTCACCGCCTTGCACATGTCGTACAGCGCCTCCATCTCCACGCCGGTGCGGCCCGTGGTGCGGTCCATGTGCGTCAGCTGGGCTGTTTCCACGCCGGCTGTGTCCACGTTGGCTTCCCCGGGGCTCTCGGTTTGGCGCATGACTTGGGCTGCGGGTGGTTTGCTGGAGGATGGTCTGTGGTACATTCTGAGGCGGTGGTTGGCTGCAAGCGGGGATTTGGCCCTCTGAAGTAGTGTGCAAAAACAGGGACTCCCTAGGTTAACGATAGAGTGGCTACTCGTGGCGTCGGGACCCAAGGTTTGTGCGAACCTGAGACGGGCCGCGTCCGAGCCTCTCATTGGTTTTGTGCGTGCTTGAAAATGTGTGGAAGTAGTGTTTTGGCGGCGGCGACACATAACAAACACACAGCTCCGATAACAGCGTCCTCCATCTTTGTTGCTGCACGCAGAAATGACGCTGATATACTAACCGCTAATAGCTCCCCAGGGGGTCGTTCCTCTCAGCGAGTCCCCAGAACCGCTTGGTCCGAAAGCGCCTACTATTATGAATTACTTCATTATCCAGAGAGCAGAGATGTTGCAGAGGAAGCTGACCTGCTGCATGTCCGGTGGGAACCATTTCGAGGGCGGGCCACTGCAGTTTTATGCGATCCATCATTTGCTGATAGTTTCCTTGAAGAAAGTCTTGCCACTGGAAGTGTCTTTGCCACTTGTTATTGAAGTATAAATACAAATAATTATTAAAAGGGGGGGTGACATCATGATCATGCAGTCCCTTCATGGCTACTGGGCGTCGACCTGCATGCCTATAACGAGGTGCACCGAGTGGGATCTTTTGACTTCTTATACACCCTTTAGTATAAAATTGCTTGCAACACTTTTGACTCCACCATTTGTACTGCCTACCGAAAGAACAGTTTTTTGCCCCCACTTTTTGAAGTTGCATAATTGTGGGGGTCTATATTTTATGTTCATGATTACAAAGAACGTTTGAAAACCTCCACCAAAGGATGTAAAGTTCAAAACGTGTACACCATTCTGGATGTTGAAACTCACACAAAGAGCTGAAAAATGCTGCGAGAGGCAGCTCTTTGAAAGGTTGGGTCCAAAGCTGCAACAGTGAAGGATGGAGATGACGGTAAGTCCTCTCAGCTATGTACTGGCTTGAGAGAGAGACTCGTTCGGATTCCTTAAACCCGTCTATTCAGTTGTAGACCGATAAAAATAGAAATCGGGCGAAGCAGGTCACCTGATACCGGATGACCCGGTATCAGAGGATCGGCCGGGTGGGGCTGCACACCTGTGGTGCATGAACAATCATGGCACCCAGGATAAACCAGCCAGAGAGAGAGAGAGAGCCACTGTCATGGCAGCACGTGACATCTGCTCGGCGTATTACATATCGCCATCTCAAATAAATGCCACATGCCACCTTAGTGGCTTTTGCTGGGGCCCTCCCACACAGGACACAGGTAAATGACCTGCTTTGCCCGATTTCTATTTTTATCGGTCTACAACTGAATAGACGGGTTTAAGGAATCCGAACGAGTTTGCGAATCCTACGTGCTGCCATGACAGTGGCTCTCTCCTGAGTGTGTGTGCTGATAGCTGGTTTATCCTGGGTGCCATCACTGCTCTGCACCACAGGTATGCAGCCCCACCCAGCACTGAGTCCATTCAGTCTGACTGAGGCTGTAAAGCAGCCATCAACAACACACACACCACATATACTCCACAGTCATGTCACCTCTGCTACTGTTAAGGCTTGAGAGTTGTTTGTGAAGTAAGCATTTTAAAGGTTTATAGTTCCCTGTGTGTTTTTATTATCTTAGTGGTGTAATTATATTGTAATTATACTTTAAACTGGATTGCCTAAAAACATGTTAATCTTAATCAAAGATGAAGACTATTTCATCATACATGATGCATCATAGCTTTTTGCACACTGGTGGGGCCCCATGTCGTGCAGTAGGCACCCTTTTTTTTCCCGCCGCTCTCCTTCAAACAGCCTGAGTCTGCCACTGCTGTGTACCATACACCGCAAGACCCCAGACATCTGATTTAACCCTATTTACATCTGGTTTAACCCTATTTACAACAGTTACATCAACATCTAATTTCGTAATACCGGAGTAAGGCATTCAATTCCCCTGAAGTAGGGGGAATAATGACTTTCCTCAGTCCGGTATCCCACTTCTGACACCAATTGTTGTGAGCTTTTTCTATGTTGTCTATTTGGATGGAGTCATCTATCTTTCCTCAAATCCTGGAAGCTTACAGATGTCCGGGAAACAAAGTGAGCCGAGACAGTGGGTACTGTGAGCCGAGACAGTGGGTACTGTGTGTGATCACAATGCTTCTGATGTATTCAGGTCGTTGGAACATATTGATACAGTATCAAACACAAGTTGTATGCGGCCCGTCAAGGCCCTGAGTACCTATCTGAGTATTTGAAGATGGAAAACAATGTTGCTGAAGCAGGTACAAGGCCTACACAAGAGGTACAAGTTTATACAGTAGTTCACATTTACTGTGTGTGGGGGAAGAGGCATTACACCTTGGGCTGGAGATACCTTACAGGAGAAACCTTACAGGCGTCTGAAGGATAATGGATAAGGTGGTCGCTCCCAACGTGGGGCCTCTCCGACCGGGAAGGGACACAGAAGGGCTGCCTGAAGACGTCCTGGAGCCACCAGCCACGTCGACGGACAGCCACCTCCCAGCACCAGCCCTTTCCCGACGGCAGCGACCGTCGCTAGTGGTGCCCAGTGGAGGACAGGGGAGGCAGCGCAGCAACCGCCACGAGCAGCCGACTGCTGCTACCTGGAACCACCCCGGAGCAACCCAGGTCCAGCCGCACCTCTGCCAGCCAACACAGCAGCTCACGGCCCCATGCTCCGGCAGGGAGATGAGGATAGCGCCTCGTTGCCCTGGTGGAGGGCGGCCCTACCGAAGGCTGTTCTGGGCCCTCCGAGGAGCTACCACAGCTGTCGATATATATATATATATATATATATATATATATATATATATTAGGTAGTTTTTGATCTAAGGGTAAATGATGGCTTGCATAGGGTGCACTATGGAGAAAGTGTAAGTGAGTGGGGGGGTTACACTACGACTGGGCCGCTGGAAACACACAAAAAAAAGGCCAGGGGATTTGTAGAGCAAACGACAGCATCTCCTCCATAGACGCTACAGCTTTACGAGTGCATTAGCATTGTTGTTGTTTTTCAATATGTCTTTCATCCTGTCTTTGCCACTTGTTATTGAAGAATAAATACAAATAATTATTAAAAGGGGGGGTGACATCATGATCATGCAGTCCCTTCATGGCTACTGGGCGTCGACCTGCATGCCTATAACGAGGTGCAGCGAGTGGGATCTTTTGACTTCTTATACACCCTTTAGTATAAAATTGCTTGCAACACTTTTGACTCCACCATTTGTACTGCCTACCAAAAGAACAGTTTTTTGCACCCACTTTTTGAAGTTGTATAATTGTGGGGGTCGATATATTTTTTTCATGGTTACAAAGAAAATTTGAAATCCTCCACCGAAGGATGTACAGTTCAAAACATGTGTACACCATTCTGGATGTTGGAGATGAGATTTAAAAGACTAAAAGTTGAGGAATGTTACAATTTCCTGTAAATTGTACCTTATTCATTTGCCTTATTAAGTTTGCTACATTTTGTATGTATACGCATTTCAATAAAATAAAATAAAATGTTAAATATAAAATATAAAATGACAATATATGATTATACAGTGGGCCATGTATGTTGAATAGCTTTCAGACTTGTACAAGAATGAGAATCTCTTTCCCTTATTTCATTTCTTTAATTTTATTTTTTGTTTCGTATTTTCATTGCCATCCCTGTGTCATTTTGTAGGGTTACAATAAACCTTTGTCCCTAACATGAACGTTGTTCTTTATTTCAGTTGATTTTCCGCCAATGCTGCCTGTTGGATGCATTATAACGAACTGTCCAGCAGGGGGCAGAATTGCCGCACATTCTGCCTTCTGGATGCATTGCTGCCAACTGCCCAGCAGTGGATAGTAACTCCCAGTGAAGAAAATGAGATGCAGTGGCCTCCAGTCTCCCCTACAACGTGCCCTCTATAGGGCAGGCTTTCCCACAGTGGCCTCCAGTCTCCCCTACAACGTGCCCTCTATAGGGCAGGCTTTCCCACAGTGGTGCCATGACGACAGTATAGGGGGGCCCGCCAAATACTTTGATAAGATTTTGAATTTACCTCTCAAACCCTGCTTACATTCAACACACATGGCTGCGGAAAAAAAATGTCTGCGTTTTAGTAAGGGGTCGAAATGTTAGGCTTATATCTAGCTAGCATTTTGATGTAATCTCACCTGCACTGTCCGTTTTTTATTTTTTAATGTACCCTTTAGGTTAGGTTAGATTATGTAACATTAACTGTATTTGATAGTATAAGAAGAAGTAAATTGTTGCTAACGATTACACAAAATGTATACTCATTCCCATTTTTAAAAATGTACATCTATTTCATCCATTTAAGTTTTCAGTTTTAGCCACACTGTGTGATGCATTACTGACTACTTATATATGGACACTACAAGTGCTTTTACAGACAGCTGTATCACATGTTTTAGCTTGGATGCCTATAAGGGGCTAGCTAAACAAGTAGGCCTACCTTGCTCAGCTGATTATATGCTAACCTGTGGACTCCATTTGTAAATCAAGCAGAAGTGTAAAAATCCTTCCCTAAGGGAATTATATGGTTACAGAATGCAGAGAGAGACAGACAAGAACAGAACAGCAACTTTCAGATTCTTTAAACTCGTCTATTCAGTTGTAGACCGATGCGTCACCCAGTATCGGTCAGATGGTATCAATAAGATGGTACCGCCAAAGCAGATGTAACATGCTGCCATGACAGTGGCTCTCTCCTGAGTGTGTGCTGGGTTATCCTGGGTGCCATCACTGCTCATCACTGCAGCCCCACCCAGCCTCAAAGTCCATTCAGTCTGACTCAGGCTGTGGCTGTAAACCAGTTATCAACCACACACACTCCACAACACATGCAGAGAGACTCACTCTGTTGACGTTTTGGAATACAGTTATCTGCCATTACGTGGTCCCGCTATTTGCAAAGACCATATTTACAATGTGGGTCTCCTGCTCTGGGGTGAACAGTCAACCTCTTCCACCAGATACTGGTTTTCTTGCAGTTCTGTAAAACATTAAAATGGTTTTAGTGCTAGATCCTTCTCATTATGAAAGTACAGTACATACTACTGTACCAGTAAGACTACAGCACTTTACAGCACAGGTTCACCTTTAGAAAATATCCAGATGATACCTGCAACAGCAAACAGTAACAACTGTATACAGTAACAGTATATACAGTAACATCAGTAACAACTGTAACAACAGTATACAGTAACAACAGCATACAGTATCAACAGTATACAGTAACAACAGTATACAGTAACATTACAGTAACATCAGTATACAGTAACAACAGTAATAACAGTAACATCAGTATACAGTAACAACAGTAATAACAGTAACATCAGTATACAGTAACAACAGTAATAACAGTAACATCAGTATACAGTAATAACAGTAACATCAGTATACAGTAACAACAGTATACAGTAACAACAGTACAGTATAGCGGCTCAGATGTGGTGGAACCCGTTGCTTCATCAGCTATTTTGTTCCTGACTCCCCTTCCTCTTCCCGTCCTCTTCTCCACCGTCCTACTTCCCCATCTCCTCCTCTTACTTCTTCACCTCCTCTTCCTCCTCGTCCTCCTCTTACTTCTTCACCTCCTCTTCCTCCTCGTCCTCCTCTTACTTCTTCACCTCCTCTTCCTCCTCGTCCTCCTCTTACTTCTTCACCTCCTCTTCCTCCTCGTCCTCCTCTTACTTCTTCACCTCCTCTTCCTCCTCGTCCTGCTCTTCCTCCTTCACCTCCTCTTCCTCCTCATCCTGCTCTTCCTCCTTCACCTCCTCTTCCTCCTCGTCCTCCTCTTACTTCTTCACCTCCTCTTCCTCCTCGTCCTCCTCTTACTTCTTCACCTCCTCTTCCTCCTCGTCCTGCTCTTACTTCTTCACCTCCTCTTCACCTCCTCTTCCTCCTCGTCCTCCTCTTACTTCTTCACCTCCTCTTCCTCCTCGTCCTCCTCTTACTTCTTCACCTCCTCTTCCTCCTCGTCCTCCTCTTACTTCTTCACCTCCTCTTCCTCCTCGTCCTGCTCTTACTTCTTCACCTCCTCTTCACCTCCTCTTCCTCCTCGTCCTCCTCTTACTTCTTCACCTCCTCTTCCTCCTCGTCCTGCTCTTACTTCTTCACCTCCTCTTCCTCCTCGTCCTCCTCTTACTTCTTCACCTCCTCTTCCTCCTCGTCCTCCTCTTACTTCTTCACCTCCTCTTCCTCCTCGTCCTGCTCTTCGTCCTCCTGTTTACCTGTGGCCTATTTATAGTGCTCAAGCTCTGATTTACAAGTGAACTTATTATATCAGTCTTTTCAATGTGAAAAGGCAATTTACAAAAAAAGTGTAGCAATAGAGACCAATGTTTACAGATCTGTGTGCTAATCCACACGTATGTTATCCAGGCGCTTATCCACACGTAGCCTACGATATCCAGGCGCAAAGTTATGGGGTGTGATGGTTGACATTACCATCACCATGCCGTGAACTGACGCCGTGACCAATGATGTTGGAGAAGAAGCGTGACTCAAGACTTACTAGTAACTATTCTACTCTTTAGTAACTATTCTTTAGTTACTAGTCACTAATCCAATCGTGACTAATGTCTATTTCAGTTTTACTAGTAACTATTCATTAGATACTAGTACTTATTCCAATAGTTACTAGTAACTATTCCATTTTTACTAGTACATTGTTTTTAGATACTAGTAACTATTCAGATGAAATATCCCCAACCCAGTAGTACTAGTAACATTGACAATGTGATATCTACATGGCATGCACATTGAATGCTAAATATGAATGAGGACCACACCACACTATAAAGACATCAGTCTGCGTTTAGTAGCAGAGGAGAGGAGAGCATATGCTGGATGTCCGTCTCATGTTTATGCATTTAACATTTGAATGAAGATATCTCCAATTTAATAGATACTAGTTGTTATTCTGATCTAAGATATCAACTATTTGCTTCTGACTAGTAATTCCGATAGTGACCAGTATCTACTTCACTTTTACTAGTAACTATTCATTAGATACTAGTACCTATTTATGAGTTACTAGTAACTATTCCAGTTGTTACTAGTAACATTTTATTGCTTCTGGTGAGAATGTTAATTGAACTATCAAGTAGTCATTTTGACTAGTCGTTACCGATGACCAGTAAAACAGAAATAGTTACAAATATAACTAGTAACAATTGGAATAGTTCTAGTCACTAAAGAATAATAACTAGTATTTAATGAATAGTTACTAGTAAAACTGAAATAGATGCTAGTCACTATTGGAATAGTTACTACTCAGAAGCAAATAGTTAATATATGAACCGCAGAGTCCCATAGAATTCAATTGCAAAAATGTGCAATCTAGTAAAAATGGAATAGTTACTAGTAACTAAAGAATAAATACTAGTATCTAATGAATGATTACTAGTAAACTGAAATAGATACTAGTCATGATTGGATTAGTGACTAGTAACTAAAGAATAAGTACTAGTAACTTCAGAATAGTTACCAGTAAATCTTGAGGAACAAATGTTAAAACAGCTTGCCAAATGTCGTCGGCAGTTACTCTGAATTAGCAAGCTTTTACCAAAAAATAGTTATGACCAAATTAAATTGGGCTTATTGGAACCACAAGAGCCTCACCTTTTACAACTGTGCCCAGTTGATACCATGTATTGTAGGGCAATGCAGTTTTGTATAGAAATGTGATTTCCATAACTCAAGCGTTTTCCCCTAATATTTAAGCAATATCACACAAGAGGGAGTGCTGTTATACTGAATATCAGCACAGCTGTAATTCAGTCGTAGGTACGAGGCCGCAGGCCGAGTGCCGAAGAGTACCGATTTACCACTTTAGAAATCAAAAGGAAAAATCGATTACTTGATTAAAATGCAAATTGCACAGCAATGGTCTCCACCGGCTCCGTTTCAGACTGGGAAAGATAGCCCTACAGGCCTAGTTCATCAAGAAAAATAGTGGAAATAATAACTTTGTAATAAAGATCTAATAAGCTGTGTTTGCTGACATGTTATAGGCCTACTAAATTGGTCCATGATCATAGTCCTAGATAGGGAGACAGGTTTGTACTCCTTCCTCCAGTAGGGAGACATGTTTGTACTCCTTCCTCCAGTAGGGAGACAGGTTTGTACTCCTTCCTCCAGTAGGGAGACAGGTTTGTACTCCTTCCTCCAGTAGGGAGACATGTTTGTACTCCTTCCGAGCCGGGCGTTATCCATGTGCGTATCCAAACGTCCGTTATCAATGCACTTATCCACACGGACCTCACCCACGTGCTTATCCAGACGTGGATGTTATCCATGTGCATTAATCCACACGTACGTTATCCAGGCACAAAGTAAAAACTATCATTTTCTCAGCTACGTCGCCGCGCCCATTGAGCGCACCTCTGATACGTCGCCGTGACTCTGACCTTGACGTGACATCGCCTGGATTCACATTGAAGGCCATTGATTGGTTTCCCCAGGCGTGGCCAACGTAGACACATTAGTTCTCCACTCAGTTAGACAAGTAAGCTAGTTCAATGTCAGCTATCACACCCCATATTAGCACGTGTGCGCTTTGTAAAAAACTTACGTCCATGTAGCGCATTTAAATTAGCGGCATGGGCTGCATGAGTGAGAAAGGGGCCTATGTGACCTCTGGGCTGGCCTACTATGTAAAAGCAGAACCTTTTGGGGGAGACGGCAAAGAGCCTGGGCCAGAAACCAAAAGCTGAAAGGGGCAGGGTCACGCCTTGTTTACGCCTTAGAGACTTTCAGTTACAAAAAAGTTGAACAAAAATCATGACCTGATTCTAGTTTGGCTCACTTTTTGTTTCTTCAAACCTGTCCACCTCTTTTGACTGGCTGGTTCTCACTGTTCACGTAAAGGGCAGTGGATTTAAGGCAGGCAGTCAAATGTGGGCACAATGATAAAAAGAGGTTGTTGTTGTTCAATGTCTTTCAATCTGCCACTGACTGCCCTATTTTGTACGTTCGATAAACAAATTGTGAATAAACACTCTTTATGCACAGTATTGACCCGCAGCGCCGGAGAACGAGGCAGAGACAGTGCTTTCAGGAAAGCTTCTGTTTATTCGTCACTTTCACCGACTAGCATTCACACTAGACAACAACTCAACACCATATATCATGTAGAACGTCAATAACGAAGACAGGAGAACAATACGTTAAGAGCTTGTGCCCCGGGGCATGCTGGGAGTCTGTCCCGCCCACCCCGATGCTACAGTATTAAGGGTATTTAGTGTTGTTTTTAATGTTCACATGTACATACTTAAGTGCGATAAATACTCTTCACCACCCCCACCACCCCTTCATTTTCAATTTCAATAATCTGGCCCTCATAAGAAAGTATTTTAATAGCCCTGCCCTAGACAGTCGTAACATCAGGTTGGATTTTACCTTTAAAGTGCTGCAAACAGCTACGTCTATCAAGATCAGTTTTGTTTTCAAATGCAGAATAATCTTTGTTACCAGATGTAAAAAGAAGAGCATGCACAACCAAATCTGTTTATGGTAGTATTGACATTTATATAGCAGTAATATAAAATATAGCTGTAAGCAGCAATAATCGATTAAGTATGTGGATCAACACATAAATCACTGTCCTTGCCTTACAGCTTTATGATTGGTATTTCTTAATCAAGGCAAACAATGCAGTACCTTTACATGAGGCAAATTTGTAAATAGTTCTGGCACTATATTAAACATATTAAAGATTGTATTAAAGGTTGTTAATACTTTTACAAAAAAAGTAAAGTTTATAAAGTAGCGCTATTAAAACCGAGGATATATAATTGCTTCTGCGTTTTAGACTTTTAGGCTTTTTATGTTAAAAATCTATTTTTTAGATTAAAGGGACACTAAGTAGTTTTTTCCCCCATCTAGTGGTCAAATTGTATTTTGCATTCAAACGAATTTATGCTCTCTAGCGCCTCGCGTTTTCGAACTACGGCAAGCGGTATTAGTCAAGATTCAAGAAGCTATGACAACATGATAACAACATGTCTTCAAACACCACTTCATCAAGTTATGTTTCGGATGATGAGATACGTTCAGTGCTCGAAGTGGAAAAAAATAAGTGCCGGTGTCGTGCCAAAAAGTGATTGTCTGCCAGAAATTGATTGAAGGCCAAATACAGTTACTCAAAGGTGATTTCTGCCTAAATATGACTTGATCTCATTCATAAGCTTCATATAAACACTGGAGCTCACAGGACACTTGGAATTATTTTAAAGGACCATTACAACACAAAATAGGCATTTTCACCTGCCAAAAATTGATTGAATAACAAACGTTAAACTTTCGAAGACACGTGCCTTTGCTATAATTGCATTATAATACAGTTGTGTGTATCTGCATATTATGGCCGTTTAATTCAGAGAAAAGCAGACGTTTTTGCGCTACCGCTCAACGGGCTGCTGTGCGCAGCCGCTCCCGCGGCCAGAAATCAGATCACAATCACTTTTTCGCACGACACCGGTACGGTACTCCCTTATTCACATATAAGCGACGGGGGGGGGGGGTACGACCTACGACCGATGGGGGCGCGCGATATTAACCCACCCCGGACCTGCGACGGACGGACGGGGGGGGGCGCGATCGTAACCCACCGCGGACCTACGACCGCAGCCTGTGACAAGTGCCGGTGTCGTGCCAAAAAGTGATTGTCTGCCAGAATCTGATTTCCGCGGGAGCGCGCACAGCAGCCCGTTGAGCGGTAGCGCAAAAACGTCTGCTTTTCTCTGGATTAAACGGCCATAATATGCAGATACACACAACTGTATTATAATGTAATTATAGCAAAGGCACGTGTCTTCGAAAGTTTAACGTTTGTTATTCAATCAATTTTTGGCAGGTGAAAATACCTATTTTGTGTTAATGGTCCTTTAAAAGAATTCCAAGGTGTCCTGTGAGCTCCAGTGTTTATATTATGAAGCTTATGAATGAGATCAAGTCATATTTAGGCAGAAATCACCTTTGAGTAACTGTATTTGGCCTTCAATCAATTTCTGGCAGACAATCACTTTTTGGCACGACACCGGTACGCAAGAAAAAGTGCCGGTACGCTAAAGGGTAAAATGTAGAAGTGCCGGTACTGTGTACCGGTGCGTACCGGCCCACTTCGAGCACTGGGTACGTTATTTCAAACAAACTTCAAACTGCATTGAATCATTAGTGTGAGCATGTATGAGTAATTACTCCTCGAGCAAGATAGTGAATTATGTTTATATCGTTTTTTAAGTGACAAGCGCGTCTCGCTAAGCTCCTTCTCTGTTCCACAGTCATGCTGGCTCTGAGTGAAAACGCGTTTAGCCTTATCTGTACCACGGAGTGGTACAGATGTGCCCGTCCTATGTAAATTCTGATAAGTGATTCTTCGCTCAGGAGGATAAGTGAGATTGTTGACAGAGATAATTGTACACCAATGGGGACTTATTTATGAATGAAGACGTTGATTTGAGGTAATAAATTACTAAAAAAAACTACTTAGTGTCCCTTTAAAGGGAAAAAAAACTACTTAGTGTCCCTGTAGGCTACCTCTGATGCACACCATTTACCAAAGTGTGTTAAGAAGAAAATCAGTTATCATGAATCTTTCATGGCAACTCAGAATCTATACTGGATAACCAACAATGCTCCAAAGCTATTTGTTTTAAGCCCACAATGCTTATGTACCAGTGAGTCCTAGATTAGCGCTGAGACCTTCTCACCACTTTAAGGATTTGTTGGTATTCAGGGGAATACTCCTCAAGGTAGCCATCCTTGTTGACATATTTCTCCAGGTCAGACTTTTCACTCTCATTGATGAGCCCTTTCTCACAGTAATAGTTGATCATTTTCAGAAAGACCGTTCTGTAGAAGGCCTTCGTTTCATCAATATGTGTCTCTTTTGTGGTCGTAATTCCTTTAACAAATCCATACATATGAATTAGGCCCAGCATTAGATAGTCATATTAGTAGTTGTGTTTGACAATACAAACCTGCGTTTTCTCTCATTTTCTGGGCACAGTACGGGTGGGCGATGATCATGGCCTGCTTCAACATCAACCTCGCTTCTCCTCTGGCGATGCTGCGTGCAACCACACCCCTGTGGACATAACACATGCAGGGCGATGGCGTATTGGAAACGGTCCACAGGTTTTTGATGAAGCAACAAGTGCAACTGGGAGAGCAAACATGGGTCTGATGAATGAGAATGTGTGACCCTACTCTGCTGCTCATTTAGTGGATGCTGACTTTACTTCTGCTTTGAATACGATTGAGACATTTTATTGCCATCAGCAACCTTCTCTTCAAACTCTAAACCTTCTAAACTTGATCCTGGTGCTGTAAAATGTTGAGATTGCTGACTTTTCCACAAGAAGGGCGCTGCAGCTGGTTATCATGTTGTAATATCCAGGCTGCAGCATTATCTGTCAACACAAAACATCTTGGACACACGCAGCTGTAACTTTAAGCCTGGTGCCCTAATGCCGCCCATGCATGGCTGTATAATAACCTGATTCTTTTATCTGTGTACGGTTTGGCAGTGCTGTAGTATGCATGTGAATGGGTGTGCGTGTGTGTATGTGTGCGTGTGTGTGTGTGATGATGATCTGAAGAGGATCGGTGGGTGATCTAAAGTCGTTAGAAGGAAGCAGGGAAGGAGACAGTACCTGGCAGCGTCAGACTCTTTTCTGCTACCGGTGGACAGAGCGCCTCTGTGGTGATGCGCATGAACTGTGATGGCGAGGAGCTTTTTCCTACCATTAGTCGTTTTCACGCTCATCACCATATCATAAAGCACTTTGTTGCGGTTCTTGAGTTCATTAAAATTGGGCTCTTTTTCAGCCCTCTTCAGGGAGTCCATCGGTGGGATGTGGTCCGCTTCCATTTTACCCTTGTCCTCACGCTTGAGGGGCCTTTTGGTGACGCTGAAAGCACAGAACATGTAATATACCAACTTATATTACATGTACTTAAGACATGTTAGCTCTGATTGAGCAACCTAAGAACTTACTCTTCATAAGGTCCAACATCTCCCAGTTTGCGATATACTTCCTCCTCAGATGAATTTGATTCTCTATGACGCTGCCCTCCTGATGACTCTAAAGGATGATACTGACCTGCTGGAGGAATATGTCAAAATTGATGCCAACCTTGACATTCATTCTAGTGAATACCAAGAGATCCTTGAAACCGTGAAAAGATCATAAGCATACTGGGGCTCTCTTGAATATAGCCTTGGTGTTAACCAATAAAGATTCTTAGTTGCCATGAAAGGATGATAGCTGATTGTCTTCTTAGCAAACTGAAAAAAAAAAATATTAAAAATAAATGTATTTGTAAAAAAAGTATATATATATATATATATATACAGAGAGAGAGAGAGAGAGAGAGAGATTTAAAAAATCCTGTTTTTGTAAAAAAACGAAAAATAACTATTTACAGATTTTCCTCATGTAAAGGTACTGCATTGTCTGCTCTGAGTTAGAAATACCATAAAGCTGCACTGTAAGGCAAGGACAGTGATTTACATAATACTGTGTTGATCCACATGCTTGATGATCGATTATTTCTGCTTACAGCTATATTTTATATTACTGCTATATTAATGTTTAAATAAATACTACCTGAGTCTTGAGTAGAAAAACAACACTTTAGGAAATCACAGAGCCACGCCATCCCGTCAGTCGGCGGTGGTCTCTCGTCGTATCAATAAACTCACAGCTTGATGGAAGAAAGCAAAAAAATCAACCCAGTTTTCAATGAAAATATATATTTTGTTATTTGTGTATTTCCCCTACTCCAGAGAACACAGGAGAACACTGCGTGCTGGTGTGAGGGCTCTGTGTTTATATGAGCAGTGCAGGTATCATCAGAGCAGGCCTGTCTGCTCGCCCCTCCCCTCTGCATTTCTTGTAAACACAGTTGCTCTGGTTGCATACACCTGTGGATTGTTGTGTGATTGTTTCCATTCATCCTGCATGTATTATGTCCACAGGGGTGTGGCTGCATGCAGCATTGCCAGAGGAGAAATGAAAGTTATGTTGAATCAGGGCATGATCATCACCCACCTGTACTCTTCCCAGCAAATAAGACACAACGCAGGTTTATATTGTCAAACAACAACTACTACTACTAGTGACTTTCTAATGCAGGAGATGTTTGGCCTAATTAATAAATGTGGATTTGTTGCTTTTAAAGGCGAGAACAATGAATATCTACAGAAGGGCCTTTCTGAAGGTGATCAGCTATTACTATGAGAAAGGTATCATCAATGAGTTAGAGACGCTTGAGCTGGAGGAATATGTGGAAAATGATGACTGCCGTGACTTTCATTCCAGTGAAGACAAGAGATTGAAACCGTGAAAAGATCATAAGCATAGTGGGGCTTTCGTATATATAGCTTTGTTAACCAGTATAGATACTTAGTTGCCATGAAAGAATCATTAGAACTGATTCTCTTCTTAACAAACTAAAGATTTGTGTGAATCAGCGGTAGCCTAAAAGTCTGAAAAGCAAGCGATTGTATGGCATATTTAACTGTTATAATAGTTTTACATTATAAACGGTACTTAGAAAAATGTGTTTGCAATGATTAAGTGGAAACAATTCGAAATTGCACATCTTTAAAAAATGTTTAATGTTAAAATGTTTAATTGATCAGAAAATTGATCAGTTGACTCTGAGAGAAGAACAAACCCGCATGTAATGTTTGTGTAATCTTTCAAGCTACATTCTGTGTTCAATCTGCAGCGGTATTTCAGGACTTTAAATAGCATGCTAAATATAGCACGTTAATACATTTTTGGCCAGGGGCACTTTAGCCAATCAGGGCAAAGGGGCGGTACCTGGGCCTGTTCCCGAAGCAAGCATCACTGACGTCGAAGTCGAATCAATGGTGGAGTAATCTTCATAGTGATGAGGCATTTTTCATTTGAGCACGGTAGGTGTGCTTTAATGCTCATTTGATCCAATTCTAAAGGTATAGGTTGCTCGGTAGGAACTAGCCTACCTGTGGTATAATGCCTAAATAAATACTACCATGAACAGATTCTGCTGTCTGTTGTTACTCAGTCAAGCCCTGCTGGAGCTGGGTGTAGACCAGGCCAGAGTTCACTGGCATTGGGTGTTGTTGGTTCCTGTGTTCAGTTGGACTGGCACTGGAGGCTGCTGGTAAGGCTCATCCACAATAACGCCATCTCTGTGGCACCCAACACTTTAAAGGTCCCTGCCACTAAAATCCACGTAAACACGTTTTCTACTACATTTGTACCTTGTGAGGTGACGTATCATAAAACAGCCCTCTATCCCAATGCAAAAATGTGTGGCAAGCCCCTCCCCTAAAACACGAGTGTGGAGTGTGTGTGTTTGATAGCTGGTTTAAGCAGCCTAACCTGGCCTGAGTCAGACTGATTAGACTCTGGGGCTGGGTGAGGCTGCATACCTGTGGTGCATGATGAATCATGGCACACAGGATAAACCAGCTATCACCACACACACTCAGGAGAGAGCCCATGGGTCCACTGCCACACCAATATGGGGCCTCTCAGACCGATAAGGGACGCAGAAGGGCTGCCTGAAGACGCCCTGGAGCCACCAGCCTGTCCTCCACAGCGATAATAATAATAATAATAATAATAATAATAATAATAATAATAATAATGAATAACTATGTATATAGCACGTCAGAAATGGACATCACTTCACATGACACTTCAGAGGAAAGGACGTCTCATTTCTCTAAAAACATATTTCCTTGTTTCCTCTCTCCTCGCATGGTTTCCTTGCGTCTCTCCATGCATCCTCGGTGGGAGGGACTAAGACGCAAGTGAGGGAGAAAGGACGCAAGTGAGGGAAACGTGGATGCAATTTAGGAGACTTGGAATGCACCTTAAGCGAGCTCTGTCATGACAGCATTTACCACCTGCTCTGGCTGTACCAATAAACTGGTTTGTACACCATCTACCTGTGTCCTGTGTCGGAGGAGCCCAGCAAAGCCACTTAGGTGGCGTGTGGCAGGGTCTACTGCCACAACGAGGTTTGGTTTTTGGACTGTAGCCTACATGTCTACGTTAGTATGCACATATCCATATTAACCAATAAGGTTCTTCCAAGACCGGGCTGACGCTGCTGATTAAAAGATAATCAAACGAAACAAACCAGTACACATTTGGCAGAGAAAGATGTCCAGATCGTAAAAACAAAAGAAACAAAATGTTGTTATATCTAGTGTGAGCATCACTACTAGCGATCTTTTAATCAATTGATGCTACCTTAACCATTGAGCAACAAATCCAGCCTGGGGATTTTCAGCTACACTGGCAAACCGACACGTCCACCCAGCATTTCATTTTGCCTGCCTAACATTTTCAGATGAGAGAAAATGAGAGGGTTTATGTTGTGCACTGATGCTTATGGAGATACATTGAATAGGTTAGTACTTTAGTAAATAAAGCATTGCAATATAACCAATGGCAAGGGCCTTTAATTCAACAAGTGTCAAACGTAATAAAATATACATCATGTGAAGGTTATATTTAGTATAGAATATATACAATACATCCATTTAAGAGTATTGTTTTCCTGCTCGCTGATTCTTCATGTTTAAAATTAAGAGGCTAAACTGAATGCCTGCCAAAAACACAATCAGACCAAGTGGCAGTCATGATGATAGTTATGTTGTTATAAGTTCATGATGAGTCTGGACATTGGGTCTGGTCTGGAGCATAGACTGTCTGGTCTGGAGCCAGCTTCATGACCAAAGGGCCTGCCCACCTCTTAAATAAGGTCTCTGATTGGCTTAACCTGTATTCACTAAGCACCATTCTGCACTCATTAAGAAATTAGGCAGGAATATAATTTAATATGTTTTGTCCTTGTGTCTAGGACTGTAGATACTACAAATGGTGGTTATGACATTTATACAACATGTATATCATACACAATTAAGGGTTTGCATTTCTTTGCAAATGACTTTGACATATCTGTAACTTGTATTAGTAGTAGGCCAAGACATATTTATAATTATTTTTATTATATAACTAGCATATAGGTATTATATTTTATTAAACATTAACACATTATTCATGTTCTTTTGCAGCAGCTGTTGTAAGTCAAAAGGGGATGACAGACCACTTTGAAAAATATTGACTTTTTGCCATTAGTGGCACATTTGATCAATAAAGAGTTGTTTACACACATCAACACATGCTGATGTCTTAAGGGGATACAATCAAACTAGATTATATCAATCTACTGCATAGTGTTACAATTAATTCAAATCCCAGTTAGGCTAAACAAGAATCCAACACTAATACAATTAGTCTCAATTAATGAAATCATTTTAAAAAAAAACTAGTGTGATTGACATTGTCCTTCTCATTGGCTAGAATGTGACAAGCAATTGTCGCATATCAAAAACTCAGCAACATTTGACGAGTTAGCGAGATGTGTTGTTGAAAGTCGTAAAGATTTAAAGATGCAAGGCGTTAACGGAAAGATGTGAGACAGACAGTCAGACACACAGACACAGACCCCCCCCCCCCCCCCCCCCCACACACACACACACACACACACACACACACACACACACACACACACACACACACACACACACACACGCACACACGCACACACGCACACACACACACGCACACACGCCAGGTTTCGGCGGAGCGGCGTCTCAGGGTAGATGGTGGAAGTCCCGCTTCCCGCCCGTCTTGTGGAGCAGCCGGACCTCCGTGATGACGATGTCATGGCTCACCGCCTTGCACATGTCGTACAGGGTCAGCGCCGCCACGGCCGCCGCCGTCAGCGCCTCCATCTCCACGCCGGTGCGGCCCGTGGTGCGACAGCTGGCGGTGACCACGGCGGCGTGGCGCGCTGGGTCCAGCTGCAGGCTCACCGAGGTGTGGTCCAGGGGCAGCGGGTGGCAGAGGGGGATGAGTGTGGCCGTGCGCTTGGAGGCCATGATGCCGGCCAGCTGCGCCACGGCCAGTGCGTCGCCCTTGGCCAGCTGGTTGTCCCGCAGCAGGCGGAAGGCGGTGGCGCCCAGGAGGACGGTGGCGCGCGCTGAGGCCACCCGGCGCGTGGGCGCCTTCCCGCCCACGTCCACCATAGCGGCGCGGCCCTGCGCGTCCGTGTGCGTCAGCTGGGCTGTTTCCACGTCGGCTGTGTCCACGTTGGCTTCCCCGGGGCTCTCGGTTTGGCGCATGACTTGGGCTGCGGGTGGTTTGCTGGAGGATGGTCTGTGGTACATTCTGAGGCGGTGGTTGGCTGCAAGCGGGGATTTGGCCCTCTGAAGTAGTGTGCAAAAACAGGGACTCCCTAGGTTAACGATAGAGTGGCTACTCGTGGCGTCGGGACCCAAGGTTTGTGCGAACCTGAGACGGGCCGCGTCCGAGCCACTCATTGGTTTTGTGCGTGCTTGAAAATGTGTGGAAGTAGTGTTTTGGCAACAGGCTACAGGAAGGCTATCGCTGGGCTCGTGAGGAGGGGCTGACGCTGCTGTTTGAAGACCGATGGCCCCTCGTTCATCAGCAGATAAGCCGTCGCAGTCTGGAAGGCACCAAAAACCCTGTTGAACGGTGACTCTCGCGTTGCACGAGTGTCCCAGGTAAGGCGCTATTGTCATGGGGTGGGGGAAGGGACGTGCGATGGGCAAGTCAGGAAGGGAAGCTCTCTTCATGGCCGAAGGGACTGTGCGCAGAGAGAGAGGCCTCTGGGAAGCAGACCCTGTGGATACAGAGATATAAGTTCATCACTGTCAGCTCCAAGGCAATGGAGAGGCTTAGATTGTATGCTGGATAGTTCATTGTGCATAGGCTGCTGTCTCTATGTGTTGAAGGGTGTTTGTACGTACAGCAACGTCACCCACCGATGAGGATCATGGGCCTGTTTTTCATCTTGGAGAGGTTGAACATGCCTGAAATAGACAGGGAGAAAAGCATGACGCATCTTTTCCAAGACCTCCTGGCATTTTAGGCAACAGTGATTTATTTAGGTGATATAACAATGACTTATTGATTATATTCATCATTCATCTGTATTGTTCTACCATGAATATAATCAACAAATCACCTTCACTGACATGTGAATGTCTGCTTTGGCGCCATAAAGAAAAATGTATGTGAAAATCATTAATTTACCATTGTGTTGTACATGAAACATTCATAAAGACAATTAAAGCACTAAACTACATCCAAAAATATAAAAACAGAAATAGAAGAGTGGGCAACAGAGGAGAGATGGCACACCTAAAACAAGACAGGATAAGGGGTCCCACACAGTGTATAACCCTTTAATATCTTTTAATATATTATACTGTGTTGCATTATAATCGTACCTGCGTGCTGTTTCTTCTTCCGTCCCACCGCCGCACCGATGATTTGCAGCAGCTCCGTCTCCGACGCCCCCGAACGCAGCTCATCCCTGAGGGACACCTCAGAGTTGCCGAACAAGCACACCTGGTGCACAACAGAGAGGTGAGAGAGAGCAACGTGAGCAGAACACATCCTGGGCAAAAACAAACCACACACACAACATAGAGCCACGGCCCCCATAGGTAGCAAAATAATCTAGCGTGACCATACACAGGCGCGCACACATGCGCCCAACACCGGTCAGCGTGCTGCTACGGTAACCAAAAAACACGTGGTGGTCTCACCTTGAGGTTGCCGTCCGCGGTGAGCCGCAAGCGGTTGCAGGAGCCGCAGAAGTGGTCCGACATGGAGGTGATGAAGCCCACCTGGCCGGCGAAGCCTGGCACTTTATACGCCTGACATGGGAATAGAGAGAGGGGGCGACAGACTCAAGACAAATGCGAGGGTCTGTGTAACTCTATGAAACACATCTAATGGCAGGTTTTGGACAGTCAAAGTCATTGGCCTCCATCCTGCCTGTGGCCTTTACTGCTTAATTTAAGTGGATAGTCCAACAAATAATACTTTTGTCTTTTTTAATCTCATAATCTAAAACATATAGACATCTAAATCAAACAACAAGAAACAAATAGAATGTAGTAACCACAAAAACCATGATATGTGAATTGAAACACTAGTTACTGCACTTTGCTGTTGTATTGCCTATATATTGCAATTCATAGTAATACAAAGGCAGTTTCACTGTTGACATTGAACCATTTTATCTGTACGCCGCTTTGTGGGACTTTTTTAGCGCCTACTTCAGGGTCGGTGCTCTCCTAGCACAAGAGGAACCGTGAGTGACACAAGTGTACGGTTATTGGTCAAGACGCAAATGTATGTTGATTGGCCGAACGCAAAAGCCAAATTGCTCTTTCAATTGCATATTTTTTTTAAAATGTGCACGTCTTGTTTCCAACTCCATTATTAACATGAAACTGGCGACACATAAACACACAGCTCCGATCACAGCGTCCTCCATCTTTGTTGTTGTCGATGTTGTATTGAGCTGCGCGCAGAAATGACGCTGATATACTAACCGCTAATAGCTCCCCAGGGGGTCGTTTCTCTCAGCGAGTCCCCAGAACCGCTTGGTCCGAAAGCGCCTACTATTATTAATTACTTCATTATCCAGAGAGCAGAGATGTTGCAGAGGAAGCTGACCTTTGCCGTGTCTGCATGTCCGGTGGGAACCATTTCTAGGGCGGGCCACTGCTGTTTTATGTGATCCAGCATTTCCTGATAGCTCACCATCTTCTTGAAGTTCCACTTGTTTCCTGGGAGAAAGAGGAGGTATGGTCGAGTGTAACTGTATTACACGTGAAAGTAACCTTGTACTCAAGGAGTAACAAAACCCCTAGCCTGTGCCACTGATGTTTTAAAACATTCTCTGCGGTCAACTCTGACACCACAGTTTTAGTCATCATTGCCACTTTGTCACTTTTTTCTTTCCCATAACTTTTGGTTTGGCTGACATGTTATTGACTAATTGTCTATTGGCCAGAGTGTTTCGTAAGACTTTAAAGCACCCCGTGAAACATAAGTCAGAGTGCTATTTGATTCTGTGTATTTATGTATTTCCGGTAAAAACACAAAGCTAGGGAGGGACTTGGATATTCGGATATCTCAGATATTGATAGGCGTTTACAGTAGCCAATAGCTCTGAATGTGGTGCCAGATTTGTGGCGCCTAGCAGCTCAACATTGAAAGCTATGACGTCAGTTGTGGAGCCGCCACCACCTTTGCCTACGCCTGCAGATTTTGCCGACGTATACTTGAAAAATGAGAATGAGGAAGAAGAGGCCTGGAGTGAGGCCATATGTTTGAGCCGACTGGCAGCCGGTCGGTAACTGGTAGGATTTATAGTCATGGGGGAGGGACATAAAAACTTGAGAAAGCATTTTCATTGGACGAAAAATGAGTTAACGCCCCCGAGTACAGGAGTCAAACATTTGAAACTGTTTTAAAGGAAGAGAAAATACAGGGATTTTGATGTAAAAATACTAAAAAATGATAATATATTTGGCATATAACAACAGATAAATGAACATAACACAGGGACACAAGATTAACACTGGGAAATTTAATGACACTATAAACTGCCAATTCAACTGCAACATTCATTATACATATTAGTTGACTAGGTGGAAGGTTGAATCCCATGCTGTTACTAGCAGTACTCACCATCGAAGGGCATGTACTCGATGAAGCGCACCTCAATGGGCTTCTTCTCCGTCAGCGCTACAAAGTCCAGAATCTCATCCTCGTTGAGGCCTCGCATCACCACACAGTTGACCTGCAGGTTGTAGCACGTGCACACACATTTTCAGTATAATACTGACCAATGAAGGCCACCTTATGTTTTGTCTATGGTTTAAATTATGTCTGGCTTCAAGTAAGTTGCTTGGTGTCATTTATGTGTAAAAGTATAATTTCTCATTTGCGTTAAAGCCTCTGACAACCAGTCCAAAAATAACAAAAAGCATGTGATGTAAAAGTTAAGTTTCTTACTCTGCATATACCAAAATGTGAGTATGAATAAACGTTAATGAGTATTATAAATGTTGTTAAAAAAATGTTGTTTTGCTAATCAGCGCTTTGATCAGAACTGTGTGGGAGTGTCCGTGGCACGCTTGATTGACATCTACCTAGCAACGCCTCCTTCAAATAATCTTAAATCTTATTTGAAGGAGGTAATATTTTGTTGCATCTGATGTGAAGTGTCTGAAGTGACAACGGTTCACAATTGAAATATGATTGATTCCTATGACTTGTTTTAATGCTTATTAGATGCATAAACGGCCCTAAATGACATTGTGGCAGTTTAGCTCTGCCACACGCCACCTAAGTGGCTTTTCCTGGGGCCCTCCGACACAGGACACAGGTAGATGTTGTATTCATATGCTTTTATTGGAGGTGGCATGATGTTACAGCGAGCCGATGTTACAAGCTGCCATGACAGTAGTAGCTCCCTCCTTGAGTGTGTGCTGATGGCTGTTTATCCTGGGTGCCATGATTGCTCTGCACCACAGGTGTGCAGCCCCACCCAGCCAGAGTCCAATCAGTCTGACTCAGGCCAGGTGTGGCTGTAAACCAGCCATCAACACACACTCAAGGAGGGAGCTACTACTGTCATGGCAGCTTGTAACATCGGCTCGCTGTAACATCATGCCACCTCCAATAAAAGCATATGAATACAACATCTACCTGTGTCCTGTGTCGGCGGGCCCCAGGAAAGGCCACTTATGTGGCGTGTGGTCAGGAGAACCCTGCCACAGACATACATTAATTTTTTTTTAAAACACAGATTTGCATCATCAGAGGCTTTAACGTCAAACTAGCCCACTTCAACATGGCTGAAGAGACAGCAGAACACAATTTGACTGTTTGATATAGCATGGACAAATGGTGTGCTTTGCCATACCTTGACAGGGTTGTAACCCATCTCTAGTGCCTTGTCAATGCCCTCCATCACCTTGTGGAAACCTGTGAAAGAAAGCATAGTGGTGGTGGTTGTGTGTTAAATTGTCTGACCTCACTTCAAAACGCTCAGAAAACTAAAGCACTTGATACAAACCTCCTTTAACACAGTATCACTGAAACAAGTGCACAACGATTACCACTCTGTGGACACCGATGACCATATCAGACAAAGTTATGCATACAATAGCATGTGTTTAACCTGGAGAGGAAGTCATCTTACGCAAACGTAGAAAAAGTACAAAAACAATGTACAAAACCAAACAAAACACTCCTAGGCACTGTGTTGCTATTGAACAAAATATGCTAAACAGTGGACTACTTACGTGTAGTCCACTGGCTTGTGGGTTTCTGTTTTTTTGTTATAGACTCAATAACTTTGATTTCGAACAGTCGAACTAGGTACTATGATCCCCATTAGACAAAGCAATGAGAGCAGTCAAAGCCATGTAACACAAGACTCACTGTCAAGATCAGCATTTCACTGTGTGTTTTTATCTAAAACAGCTAATACAGGTAGCAATGAAACCTCAATGACAACATTGCAAGTCGCTATTTGTAACATTTTTAATTAAACTGCCAAATTGAAACAATGCAGAATTAACAGAACTGTGAAAATGCATACTAGCAAAAATGTGCACTCGCATTAGGCAGCATCTGTCAATGTTTGCCTGACCTGAAAGCTGGCTCGGGGCCAAGTAGTGTGGCAGAACATTGCTGCAGTCTGTACCTTTCTCCCCCCGCTAAGCACTGCTCCCGTTTCCTCTCACTCTCCACCACTCTCATCTCAGGTCAGCTAAAAACCTGTTAGCTAAAAACCTTGGCACCCATAGCTCTGTTCACCTGGACTGCATCGCTATTCGCCTCAATGCTTTGTGAAGAGCACAGGGGATAGTGCAGTAAGCTGCAGTGGTTGATCCAGCAGCTCCATAGCAATGGGAACACATGCTTATACTAATATGGATTCTGATGTGGACCAACATTGACTACAGAAGAGCTGGATGAGATGTCTCTCCACGTTTTTCATGTCAATCCTTATGTTGAAGTGACCCCGAAATAGTTGAAGTCAGTATCCCCAGTGAAGAAACATTAATTCGCAAATTCTGTTGTTATATGCCAAAATTGGCAGGGTTCGCCCTCACCACACGCCACCTAAGTGGCTTTCCTTTGGGGCCCTCCGACACAGGACACGGGTAGATGGTAGTGCAAGATGTTTATTGGAGTTTCAGGCAGGTGGTATTCACCGAGCTGATGGTACAACTGCCATGGCTGTGGCTCCTCCTCCAGTGTGTGTGTTGATGGCTGGTTTATCCTGGGTGCCATGATTGCTCTGCACCACAGGTGTGCAGCCCCACCCAGCCCCCACCCCACCCAGTCCAATCAGTCTGACTCAGGCCGGGTGTGGCTGTAAACCAGCCATCAACACACACACTCCACATACACCCTCCACAATAGCAATTACAGATTTTTCATTGACTACATTTACTGATTTACAGAGATTTCATACCAAACCTCAGCCGTTTCTATCCGAGGTCCCATGCTTCAGAAATCCTTACTTTGAAATCCCCAACAGTAATTCTTCATATTTTTAGGGGTACAGTTGTTTCTTAGCATAGATTTTTAGTACCTTTGCGCCGGACGATGAACTCAAACTTGGCGGGGATCAGTGAGTCCAGGCTGATGTTGAGGAGGTCCAGGCCCGAGTCCTTTAGCTTGGGCAGCAGCCGGGCAAGATTCATGCCGTTTGTCGTCACGGCGATGGTCCTCAGGCCCTCCAACTTCCTCAACTCAGCTAAAGGGTGGAGCAAAAAGACGACGCATAACCGTCAATGATGCAAAACTGAAAAGAGAGAGATGTTGCACCGGACTTTCTATATTCTATATAATTTTTTTTGTATATATAGATACGATTTATTTTTTTTGTAAAAAATAAATTGTTCAGGTGCTCATCTCATTTGATTTAAATAAATTGACAAAAGGCAAAACATTGATTGATGGTGGTACACCTAATTTAAAAATTGATCAATAGCTTATAAAGTATATAAAATACTTTTTATAGTACCTTTTACGGCCTCAATACTGTGATACAGGCAACGCTGTGTTTTTCCACACATACCAGCAGTATTAACATGAGCCTGGCATATTTTTACAATCAGATGGTTAAAAATTCACAGCACTACTCGAGTAGTTAGTAATGCAGTTTCCTAACCAGGGTTTTTGAACGCTCTTCATTGTTCTTCACTGTACTTCATGTTGAGTTAGAATAGCGATCTGGTGACGCACCATGGCAACTAAAGACAATTAAACTCGCAGATCTGAAACAGAGAAGACAATGCACCACAACCTTGGTTTCCACTTGGGCAATACTAAAAACCTCTGGGGGGGGGGGGGGGGGGGGGGGGGGTTATGGATGCTCAAGGCAAAGGCCAGTCAGGTGACGAGGTGTGATTTATCTTCATTCACACACGTAGAGTTTCTTCACATGACTGATTGCGTCCCGAATCCACATGAATCTCTCCTGCTGGAACATTAGCGGTTGTGTCGCGCTAATTTCGCATATTTCGCCATGGCATGACTCAGCTTGCTGATTATGGAAGAGATGGATTCATGATAATGGGATGATTTTAACGGTTTGAAAGTTCACACATCACAGGACCTGGCTGACAGCTACGGCGTAGCGAATCCAATCTGCCCCACTAACCTCCACCCAGTACCACATAAGGTCACTCACAAGAGCTTATGCACAAAGAAACCATAATCTTCGGCTCCACTGACACCAGACACCAGTTGCGCCAAAGCAATGTGGGGTCACAGGATTTCCTACCCAGCTGAAGGAGTTTGACAGTGAACGTAAAACATGTCACAGATCTTCATACCAGGCACCTTCTCAAACATTCCCTGTTTAAGACTAGCATCAGCCAGATACCCTTGTGTAACACTGCCATTGGATCCCTGACGCAAACGGCCACAGAGACGCCCTCTCCTCGTCCTTCTCCGCCTACAGCACAGAAGCCTCACCGATGATATCCAGCACGTCGGGCCGGATGAGCGGCTCTCCGCCAGTCAGCCGGATCTTGTCCACCCCTTCATGGACAAAAAGGCGGGCCAGGCTCAGCACCTCCGAGGTGGTCAGGAGCTGTGCCCGCGGCGTCAGCTTCACCCCTTCCTCCGGCATGCAGTACTGACCTGAGAGTCAACAACCGCTGTTAGATACTGTATGTGCCAACGATCAACTTTAAGTAGTAAACACAGAGGAGAGTCCAATGTATGTGTATGTGTGTGTGTGTGTGTGTGTGTGTGTGTGTGTGTGTGTGTGTGTGTGTGTGTGTGTGTGTGTGTGTGTGTCCGGAACGGGCCAAACAACCTCACACTTCTGACACTGCGCTTCCTTGGGTCCACAACAATACACCCGCCAAGTAAACAATTGTCGACAAAATCGAAGAACAGACATACAGAGTATCCTCCATTTAGAGTTGGATATCAATTAAATGGACACTGTAATAACTACTGCATGATGGGTGTGACTCACAGCGCAGGTTGCATTTCTCTGTGAGGGAGATGCGAAGGTAGCTGTGTCTGCGTCCAAAGCTGTCAGTCAGGAATGCAGAAAATGGTAAGGTGTCGCCCTTTAAAACCGGTCTGCGCGTCATTGAGGGTGCTGCTAGCTGCTGGAAACGGCAAGGATAGGGTTAAATTACTTAAGGATTGCACCAGCCAGGTCAAGTTCATCAAAATTGTGTTGATCATTGTGTTATAATTGAGGGAGGGGTGGCAGGAGCTTTATTCACAAAGACTGCTCAAATGGCTCAATTTGATAGGAACAGTGACTAAAGTTCTCCCCCTCCTAAAAGCCAAGTCATGTGATACACTCCTAGAATGATGAAGATTCTCAAATAACCATTGTTAGTTAAATTAAACACAATTCAAACCCCCAAAAAATTAATGAGCATGTAACAAGAGTTTTGTATTTCATAACTGTGCATGTGCAATAGCGATCTTTGTCCCTAAATGTTATATCATATGAAAGGTGAGACTCTGCTGATTACAACTCTCCAAACCATATCACTCCAAGACCAAAACTCGCCATCAAGAACAAACTTCACTTTTTCTAGATACAATCACAAATTATCTTTGTTGTTTTTGTCATCAAAGTTGTGTTTGGTTGCTTAATACCACCAAAAAAAAACAATCCAGTGTCTTGGCACCATGTTGAAACTTCCCATTCATGTTTACAATCATGTATAGTAGTTAAGAAACAGAAAATAGGTCCATTGCCTTAAATCAGAACGGTTTTTATCGCCATCTGGTGGCCGTATGGTGCAATTGCGATGGCTTGGCTTGGTGTCATTTAATTTTATTCGCCTTGAACTTTCAAACGAGGGGTCAAATGTCAGAATTGAACAATGGGTTCTCGAGTTTGTATTGTCATTTTTGCATTGGATGTATTGTTTTTACTTGGAGACTCCACCTAAACCTGTCTACTAAAACCTCCATCTTTGCTCTACTTCACTTTATTGGCATCAAATCCTGACCCAGGCCCTCATCAGATGCTGTGCTGTGGCCCTATAGTGATATAGGACTGCTAACTGATAATGCTAGGTGATATTCACTCTAAAACAATTATTTATTTCAGACGGAAATTAAATCTTCAATTTATTCTGTGTTGTAGCTTTATTCACTCTGTAGCATCCACATTGATTTATTTCACCTTCACAACAACCTCACAGGTGTCATCTTTCTTTTGGTACCAAGATGAACTTACACACCCTTGTAGTTGTGGAGATATAGTCTGTTCAGTTATAGGCCTCGTGATGAAGAGGTTAAGCCTGTTACCATTTTGACTGACCAGAGTCACTCAAATGAATGACGGCAAACTGAACGGAAATTAACATTGGAATGATAGCCAAGTTGCAGTGTGTGTGTGTGTGTGTGTGTGTGTGTGTGTGTGTGTGTGTGTGTGTGTGTGTGTGTGTGTGAGTGAGTGAGTGAGAGAGAGAGAGAAAAAGTGACTAAGCTAAGACCCTACACACTTTCTTCATCAGTTTCATCTCAGTTCTTTTCTTCTTCTTTACTTTTTAGGGGTATTTACTCTTCTTCAGTAACACAGATATCGTGCGGTGGGTCGTAGATGAATTGTCTCGCGATGTATCGAGCATCGCAGAATCGCGATACCATCGTTATCGTGCGTTGCCCTGCGAGTCCCACCCCCAAGGGAGGAACGAACTAAAAAAAAAGAGGTCAGGAGCACTTTATGGGTCAGCAAATATTTCGCAATCATTGCCCCTGTTTTTGCACATGGTCTCTCTCTCTCTCTCTCTCCTCTCTCTCTCTCTCCCCTATCTCTCTCTCTCTCTCCCCTCTCTCTCTCTCCTCTCTCTCTCTCTCGTGTGTGTCGTTGTGTCCAACACGTCTTGGACCGACGCCATAGCGGTGAAAACGCGTGGCGGAACTTACGTGTCCCGCAGTGTTTCTCCGCACCGCGTCCCACTTCGGAGTCGAAAGTTCAAGTGCGTTTTCTTCCCGCGTCGCGCCGGAGGAGAAGCGGCGGCGGCTCCACGCGCACCTCCCGCCGTCCATCAACAACATCACGCGGCGGCACATGCGACCCGCAGCAGAAGCCATGTTTTCACGAATGTGAAAGTTCATGTGGACGACTAGTGAGCGACATGAGGGAGGGAGGGTGTCAATATGTAACAGTCCGCTGTCAACACTGCTCCGCTGACCCGGGAGGAAGGGGGAGGCAACCTGCGCAGAACACAGTGTTGACCGGGAACGCCCTAACCTCGCGAGACCGGGGTGGTCTCGCGAGGTTAGGGCGTTCCCGTCACGCGGCAGTTGGACCTGAGTTCATCCAAGTGCTGCTGTGCTTAATAAGTAGTATACATTTTTTAGGTGCTTTTACTTTACTGGAGTATTTCCTATTCTATCTCTATCGTATACTTCTATGTTGTACTTTTGTTTTTTACTCCACTACATTATCTGACGGCTTTAGTTACTAGTTGCCCCCCCCCACCCAGCATGTAATGCACGACGTGGGGGGTTAATGAGGACTTTTTAATGAGTACTTTTAAGCACATTTTGATGCCAATACTTTTGCACTTTTACTTGAGTGACATTTTCAATGCGGGTACTGGCTTGTCTCGCAGAGAGAGAGAATAGAGGGAGAGAGAGACAGATAGACAGGTAGAGACAGAGACAGACAGAGATTAGAACAGCATCGTTCAGATTCCTTAAACCCATCTGTCCAGTTGTAGAGTGACACCGGGTGCGGTCATCGACATCGGACGTAGGCTATTATTCATATTGCGTCCTGTTATTTCCATTGGCATTTTACTGACTTTTTTTTGTTTTACTCCCACAGCAATACGGGACAAATGCGTCCCTTTTCAGCTCAATACGGGACGGGTGCTTTTGTTTCTAAATACGGGACGATTCCGTTTTTCAAGGGACGGTTGGCAACCAGACGTATCGTGTTGTGTTATCCAGAGCTGCTCTCCGCATGACCTCCACACTACCGGGTCACCGCGTGGGAACCAAACCGGTCTGAGCGTGAAACACGTGACCGCCTCTGGTCTGATCAGGTCCATAACAGACTGTTAAAACTGTTTTATTATGTGGGGCGCAGTAAGGTTTACCAAGAGCCCAACATTGAAGAGATATGTTGACATTTATTGCGAATGAACACTGACGGCAGTGTGTCCAGGAGATGGCGCGATCAGCCTCTTTTTTTCTCCAATAGCACCATCCATGCAGATTGTGTTAATCTATAGTCTAGATACTGTTCAGGTTAACAAATGCACAACATATCCCTCCACAAAGCCTGCATAGTGACCCCTTTATCATTATCCAAACGAAACGTCCTAAAGGATGGCTGAATGTATTATTTTGTTATTAATTATTATTTTATTATTATTTGATTCAACTAACTTTGATTGCAAGCTCGTTAAGTTTAGGTTGATTGTGAAATATATTCTCTGGTTTACAAAATGTTCATGTAGGGCGTGGTATTGGTTTTTAAAGTGGACATTTCCAACATGCCAAGCATCATTTAAAGTGGTCAACCCAACATCTTTTTAGCCATAGGACAGTATGGCCAATCGCTTATCTACTCAACACCCAAATCTACTCAACACTCAAATCTACTCAACACTCAAACCTCTTAGCACTTCAACTTAAATTCAGCACCATGGACAGTTGTCAAGACCTGCCACTGAAATTGAAAGGTTCCCATTCAAGCGATTATCTTCTTACACCCATAAGACCTATACCCAGGACAATGTTATAGGATGAATACGTTTGTGATTCCCTCATGTAGGCCGTTGAATTGTAAAATGTATCGGCTATTGCTGATGTTTATTTTAATATGTGTTACTACTAGTAAGTGTGGTCGAAAATATCTGACTTAACAGTCGAATTGACAGGGTTTGGTCTATAGATCAAGTTTTTGGCGTTGGGTGGTTGGAGGAGAAGGTCAAGGCTGGCTGAGAATCACAAGATAACTATATGTTAAGATAACGATATGTTACTTTAAAATACATTCACCTATAAGGCAGCAGAGCAGCATTTCCACGGCAAATAAAACAAAGTCCCACTAATGGGACAAAGTCCCATTAGTCCACTTGAACAGTTGCATAGCCGGCGGTAATTATCTTGTCATGACACACCAATGAAACAGACAAACAGGGGTATTTAAAGGCAGCGCCTATCTTGAAAAGAATACCTCGAATGATAGGTTGCTCCCTGCTATTCTCCAGTATAGGGTTGGTTTCTTTTTCGAAACTACGTGGGTGTGATTTGTCTACTGCAAAAGAGTCGCAAAACATTTTACCGCATGGCCAAAAATCAGATAGCAAGTCATGTCTGCCCAGACAAATCCGCATCCTTCATTGATTATGCAGTGTTGACATACCTTTGATGTGTGCTGCATGATCCTGCTTTTCATGCAACAGTGAAAAGGGGAAGTCTTTTAAAATCGATTCTATTTCCTCCACATAAGTATCATATTGTTGTCTTTTTTTCTGGGTAAAAATTACACATATTACTTTTTTTCTGCCAAGCTGAACAGATGAAGGACAAATGGCAAATTAAATGTGAATAATTGTCCATATGTGGTTTATCACATCAAAATATATGTACTTGGTGTCTATGCCTTCTTCAGTCAATGTGTGGGAGAAAAATGTACTCTTACACTTAATTATAATATGTAATTATTATCTTGCCATTATGCTATATGAATCTAATAAATGTGGAGAAATACAGAGAATCACAGATGGGAAACTCTTATATAAATAAACCTTAGATGTTTAGTGCCCCCAATATAGTTAGATTCTCAGGGTTGTCCTGAGGGGAACTAACAGAGTCACTGGTCAGGGTGACCAAATCACCTAAACACTCCTGTAACCATCCTGCCGACACTGGGATGAACCTAGTCTATTATGTTGACCATGCGGCCCCCTGCATTTGATAATTACACAGCAAGAGAATCACACGTCTCCCAGTCAGAGGGGGGGGGGGGGGGGGTCAACTAATAACCCTGTGATTGTCGTAAAAGTAGACCTGGGAAGAGTCACTTACAGTCACACAATCTAGTCTCTTTGTCTCTATTCTACTTACTTATGTTTAATTAGTTAACGTTACCTTCAAAGTTTAATCATTGCGTACTCTGAGTGGATTCTACAATCGTAAATTGTGGTATTGTAGTCAATTGGTTGAATGAATATTTCTTGGGTAGACGCAGGGTGCGATTTGCCGGTGGGGATGGTGGGGACTTTCCCCCCCTCTGGTTTACACGTCCTACCCTCTGCTGAATTATTTTTATCCTCGGTGGGGACAAAATGTACCCCCCCCCACCCATTTTCACCATTACATCGTAATTATTAACAACCAAAATACAAAGGGTCTGTGTTCATTTTGATTGTTCTGTGATTTTGATCTACCGGGAGCGAGTCAGAGGCGTCCCGCTCGTAGAAAGCATTTTATTTTGAAAACCAACCGGATTTTCTTTCGTTTCACATGTCCAACTTCCTGTCTGCGTCATCCGCGCCAAAACAAAAGCTTAAATCAAATGGAGAAAAAATGAAAAGAATCCAGAGCAGCATATCGTCAGATTTTACAGGACCACAACAAACAACTTTTTTTTTTATTTGGCAAATTTAAAAACAATATTTTGAGAAAATATTTCTGCAAATGCAGTTAAGTTCACATTCAAAATAGGCCTACTGCCTACGTTATGTAGCCTAAGTGTAAGGTTTATCTACACAAGAATCAACAGTTTTCATGTTTTCACACTGTTGTGTGGTAATTTCCTGAATAAAATGTTTCTCAAAATTATCCCCCCCTCTGGTTTTTTCATAAATCGCACCCTGGGTAGACGTGATTTTCATTGTGCTCATACAGGTTGCCACGCATCTTTATGTTGACTCATATTTGGTACAGGTACATTTGTTTTCTTTGATTTGTTAATTTACTCAAGATTGGTATTTGTTTATGTAAACTACCTCAAGTCAGTGATTTAGTTTGTAGTTAATTTTATCTCACAAGTACATGTGCTGCAGATGTGTAATGGTATGTCAGCTGGTGTGGAGCTGTGAAAGGGCCACAGGGGAGGAGCCTAATCTTTAGGTTCAAATAAGTAAACAATGTATAGGTTGTTGTGATTGGGTCATTAATGCATAGAGGAGGAAACCACAAAGGGAGCCAATATAACCTGAAGTCTGAGTCAAGGATATCAGTTCTTTGTCAAACCAACTCGGCTATATTTGTGCTTGCTCTCGATTACAAATAAAGTCTTTACCTTTCATGCTTCAGATCCCCGAACTCTCTTATTTTGTCAAGTTAAGTGTTCAGTGTTGTACAAAGTTTTTTCCACAACAAATGCTAAGCCACAATGCCAGTACCTGGTCTTTGGAAAGCTTTGGGGTTATTGATTTCTGCCTTGAAGCATGCTGCCAGTCAGGGTCACCTTGCACACTTATTATGACTCTTCAATAAAGTCGTCTCTGTGGATTAGGCCTCAAGACAACACTCGTTCTTGACAGTCGACATTCTGCTTTTTATTAATGTTTTTTATGCTGCTGTTACACAACAGCCCTAATGTGGACTTCATTGAGATGTTGCCATCTCTGTCTGAGCCAGGATCAGAAAGCTTTACGCTCATATACTTTTGAGGCCATCAACATTTTGGGACTTTGTCAAGTCAAAAACGGTTGAATGCGTACTGTATTCGTACTACATTGCGAAGCTTGTTAACCTCAACCTTTTCTGCTGGAAATTGTCCCAATATAACATGAAGAGAGTAAGAGCTTTAATTTGAATGTAATTCTCTGTGAGAATGTCTGTCAGATTTTTGAGATTTGTTTAGACCGATCAAGTCATCTCATACCTGACTGGTTCTTGCCTGTCAATCACGTAGGTGTGTGATTGCCAGGGAGGGAGGGAGCAGGGAGGGAGCAGAGAGGGAGGGGAGGTGTGTTCACCTTTAAATGGGTCACTTTATGGATCTTTAGATGATAGCTAAGGGCTAAGATTATAGTAGCTTAGCGAAGGCTCAGAAAAAGACTTCATACGATCCTTCACCTTGGGTGTAGAATTACCTAACCGCCCCTCCCCCCTCCACTGTGCAGTTGTTTGGCATCCTGTGTAATTGTGCATCCGCCTTCGTCCTTTGTTGACTTCTCGTGTGATACCTTGGGGACTTGCAGCACATGCGCACTGGGCTTCTCTGAAGCTAATCCTTGCGCCATTATCAATTGTTCCGCCAGAGGATGGATGTTTATGGTCACGAGAGGCTGCAGTGGAGGACAAAGAAGACACGTCGAAGGAACACACGTGGAGAGATGCAACTTAACAGTGGAAACTTTTGTGGTTTGTTACGAAGCAGTTTTTTGATATGCTGCGGTGGATCAATCGCACATTGACGCGTGATTGCACTGCATTGACCCCATCGGCTGTCGATGGTATGATGAATTTCCCATAGAGGTCAATGGGATTATATCAATGAGGCACTTTATCCAATTGAAATCCAGGATTTCAATTGGGAAGTCAGCTGTTATTTCACAAAAAGTTAAATTGCCAATAGTTTCCCCTTGGTATGATGTAGGCCGCCTCACTGTCGATTTCTCGACCAACAGAGAATGATTTAGGACAAATGACAGAACAAATGCTAAACTTTACATTGTTGGGTTAAGTTACGATGATGGGGACAATGCATATCATCATTATTAATATAATAATAAAGAAGTAGTAGGCCTAGTCTATTTATAGATATCTATACCCCAGTGTCCGTAAGGGCTGTGCAAAATATAATATATACAAGTGTCCACAGAGCGAGAAGACAAATCTATAATTTAGGCCTAATTAAAACCACAGTTGAAACATAACATTGTGGAATGAATGCTAATGAATGACTATGTAAATAGAAATAGGTCTGATGACATCTATGCTAAATAAAGAGTAAATATTTGCAGATTACTGTAAACTTGTCAGCAGTTTCAGCAGCAGAAGTTTAGTTCTGTGTGCCATGTAGCGATTCTGTGAAAAATGGTTGGATTTCTGCACCTAGTTTGGTATATAATTCAACGTATTCCCATCGCGTCACTGTCCATTGCTATTATTAACCACTGCAGAGCAGAGCTAGTACTGCTAGATTAATAAAAAGGGCAGTGAGTGTATGAATAATTTAGGTGTGTCCTCTTCATTCACCTAACCACTTAACCCCATCATATCTTACACACTCCTTTCAGGAATTTGACTTTTTATTTTCAAGGAATAATGTATTGATGGTTCTAATAATCTGTCAAACATGCCTTACATATGTCGCCCTAAACAGAAAATGTGTTGTAATAGCCCTGAGTTTAGAAAAATCTATTTTGTGATACACATTTTACAAAACATGGTTGTCTTTGTCTAGGGTAAACATTGAGACCGTAACAGCAGAACTCTATATTTTTTTGAATAGGAGTTGGCAGTGTAAAACATTTTATGTGCTTTGGCAAACAGGAAATTCACAATGCACAGCAAAAAAAATGCAGCCAAACCTCAGCTGATATCTGCATTCCACAAGCCTTGAATGTGGAATGTGGAAAAGATGATGGCTTATAATGCCATGACTAAAATAGGGTTTTTGGCCTTGCACAAGTAGTAAGATGTATTAGTAATGATGGAAAATGTATCCCAGAGGCATGAACCAAAACAGCCTCCGGGCCCAACTTTGATCTCACTTCTGTGAATAGATAACTGAATTCTTCCCCGCTGAGAGAAGGGCAAAGCCGCATCCCACAATCAATTTTGGATGTGTTTATCGTAGTCGTAGGGTGTGCACATCACTGCTGGATATTTGCAAATTGGATGTTGAACCTTAAGCAAAAAAACAACAACTTCTAATCACAATGCAGAGTACTCCCCTGCAGCACTGTGGAGAGAGACATTTTTGTCCCAATCATGTGACGCCGTTAGTGTCCTCAAAGACACTGCAGACCCTTGACTGAATGTTGCTTAACATTCATTTTTCATGCGCAGTGAGTGGTTTGTTATGGTTAAGTTAAGGACGATGTAGTGGCCTGTCTGTCTGTCTGTCTGTCTGTGGTCCATGTTCTTTTAAAGCACTAACACTCGTTCTCAGGCCTTGTGCTCATCCAAACAAGTCATCCAAATACTTTATGTGTTCCTAAAGTGACTCAACTCAGCGGTAACATTTAGGAAGCACAAAACATTATTGAGTGAAAGCTGAAAGCCCCCCCCCCCCCCCCCCCATATATACACACACACACACACACAAAAACACAAAAAACAAACATAAAGCAACAGCACTGCTCTCACCGCTTTGATAAAAACCTAAAACATTCGGTGAATAGAGGCCGTAACAAGTCGACCAGGCGTCCTACTGTGAGTTAGGTTTCGTCTACAAAAGCCTGAGTGCTCCCTCAGAGTTTCATAAACGCTCTGTAGAAGGTCAACATACAGGGTGTGGGAGGGGGGTTGCTTTTACAGTGCAGCTCCCATGATCAATAATTGAGAGGACGTTGTCAAAAACCCCCTCCACCTCTTTCCCACTGCATACCCATCTATCTATCTGTTGCTTTTCCTGAAGGAAGGTCAACAAATTTTCTCGTTGATTCAAACTATTTTACAACACATTTTACAAGGCGCAAAAAGTAGATAAGGGGTTGATTTTCATGGTTATATTATATATATATTTTTTTTTTTGGTTTGATGGGGCAGTCGAAGCATTTGGGGGGGCATTGCCCCCCCGTGCCCATGCTAGAAGGCCCGGTTATATACCTTATTATCGGATTATTCATCATGAAGTTGATAATTGGCCGCACTGCAAACAGTATTCTATTTTAATCACATAAGTCCTAAATCACATGTTTTTTGATGCAATGTTTGAGATGTTTTTCTGCTTATGGCAAGGTAAAGTGATAAGTAAATATAATTTTGTTTATCCTGACCAGACAAGTAAATCTTAATGGTAACAAACTAACAAGCAGTAACTAATCTGGTTTTACTGGATTAACTTGCTTAACATGTTATCGGGAGAGGCAAAATTGTGTTGTTTTTTTCACTTCATGTGCTTACCAGCCAAAGACACTCCATTGCAGATTCTTATGTGAGGCTCCTTTAAGGGTTTCTATAGTCGCATATATAAACCATTGCATAGGCAATTCATCAATAATGAATGGGACTGTATGAGACTTAGAGATGAATGAACTTAAATACACTTACTAAGAAACAGCGAAGACCTAGAAAGCACTATTTGCTGAAAGTCTGACATACTGTACATGCAATACTGTTCATGTATTTATTTTTTGGGAAGGAAGTTTCCCACAAGAAAATGTGCAATAATCACCTTTACTTTTACATTTTGTGCCATGATAAGAGCAAAAGATACTTCCTGTTTGACCCACACATAAAATAGCCGGGTTGCTAATATCTTTTAGGACAAGGACGTGCATAGCGTCATAATGTGGCTTTCACTCAGTAACCATGTTCTTATCACAGGGTGAAGTTACATTATACCCTGTGATTTACTGGACAAAAAATTTGCATATTCAGCGCAGTGTATTCAATGTGGGAGGTCAGGTCTGTTATTTCACTTCATTGAGCCCGATATAATGAATGTAATGGCTGAAATGAAAACTTGATTTGGCCCTTTTTTGTTTTTAGGCAGTAAGAAACACACACATACACACACACACACACACACACACACACACACATATACCCCCACACACACACACACACATCCAGGCTGAATTAAATGCATCCAAACAATTGTGAACAGTTGCACATGCAAATGTGCACACAATCTCCTTTACGCACACACACACAAACACCCACCCGTACACACACACAAACACACACCCACACACACATACACACACACACACACACATGCGCGCATGCACACACACACACACACACAATAGCCTCCACTAAGGGCTGTTAAGGGCAAGGGATCGTGGGATTCCTCCCACGAAGATTCCCAGAGCCCAGATAAGAGGGGTGGGCTGGTGGTGCTGATGCAGGTGATGTTGTGGTGGTGATGACATAGGTGATGTCGTGGTGGGGATGATGAAGGTGATGTCGTGGTGGGGATGATGAAGGTGATGTCGTGGTGGTGATGATGGAGGGGATGTCGTGGTGTGATGATGCAGGTGATGTCGTGGTGGTGATGGAGGTGGTGATGTCGTTTTGGTGATGATGGAGGTGATGTCATGATGGTGATGATAGAGGTGAGAATGGAGGTGATGTCGTGGTGGTGATGATGGAGGTGATGTCGTGGTGGTGATGATGGAGGTGAGAATGGAGGTGATGTCGTGGTGGTGATGATGGAGGTGATGTCGTGGTGGTGATGATGGAGGTGAGAATGGAGGTGATGTCGTGGTGGTGATGATGGAGGTGATGTCGTGGTGGTGATGATGGAGGTGATGTCGGAGGTGTGGTCACTGCAAATTCTGCTACAAAACTCTGTGTGTAGTTTTCTTTACTTAAAAGTTGCATTACTTTCGCATATAAGTTCCATTATACCAAATGCATGATCTCAACGGCTGACAGATCAGTCAATGATTAGGATTAAGGGAGCTAAAATCAATCACTTGCCTCCAACACGATAATAGTTGTATACTAGCCAAGCGGTGTGTGTGAGTGAGTGAGTGAGTGTGAGAGAGAGAGAGAGAGAGAGAGAGAGAGAGAGAGAGAGAGAGAGAGAGAGAGAGAGAGAGAGAGAGAGAGAGAGAGAAGAGGAGGAGGAGAGGATGCCTGACATATGAGAGGGGGGGGGGGGTAGTATCCAGCCTATTATTTCACCATTCATTTTGAGCAGATAGGCTGATATAGGTGAAAACAACTAACTCTGAACATCGCCTTTCATTGGAAAGTCATCCTTTGTCTGGACGGTTATGTGGACCATACCCAAGCCCAGGTACAAGAACCGTTTTGGTGGTGGGGGGGAGGATGACGATGATGCAGAGGCTGAGCTCGCCGTGAACATCGGCGGGGTGAGAGTGGTGCTTTTCGGGGACGTTTTGAACCGCTACCCGGAAAGCCGCCTCGCGCAATTGGCGAACAGCACGCCGCCCCAAAACGGCGGCGGCGGCGGCGTCCTGTCGCTGTGCGACGACTTCGACGCGGCCAGAAACGAGTTTTACTTCGACCGCGACCCCGACGCCTTCAAGTGCATCGTGGACGTCTACTACTTCGGCGAGATCCACATCCGGCGCGGCATCTGTCCCATCCGCTTCCTCCGGGAGATGCGCTTCTGGAAGCTGGACCCCGTCCTGCTGGACGAGTGCTGCAGGAGCGACCTGAGCGAGAAGGAGGTGGAGCTGAGGGAGATCGCCGCCAAGGCGCGTCTCATCCTGGAGGACGTGGATGGAGACGGCGACGACCCCGCGGCGGCGGCGTCCACGTCCCGCGCCGAGCGGTGCCGCCGGTACCTCTGGAGGACGATGGAGAAACCGGGCTCGTCTCCGGTGGCGCGCGCGGTCGCCATCGCCTCCTTCCTCTCCATCCTCGTCTCCTCGGCGGCGATGTGCGCGGGCACCGTCCCGGAGCTGCGGGTCGCGGTTACGGACGCTGTCACCGCGGACGCGGACGAGGCGGCGGGTGGAAGACTCGCCGCCCCCGCCGCCGCCACGGCGGAGCATCCTACCCTGGAGGCCATCGAGACCGCCTGCGTCCTGTGGTTCACCGCGGAGTACGTGCTGCGCCTGGCGTCCTCGCCGCGCAAGCTGCGCTTCGCCCGCTCCTTCATGAACGTCGTGGACCTGGCGGCCATCGCGCCCTTCTACGTCGCCCTCGGCCTCAGCCGCCTCGGCGGCGGAAGCGGCGGCGCAGCAGGCGGCGGTTCCGCCATGACGGAGCTGGCGGACGCGCAGCAGGCGGTGCAGGCGCTGCGCGTGGCGCGCGTGGCGCGCATCTTCAAGCTGGCGCGCCACTCCTCCGGCCTGCGGACGCTGACGTACGCGCTGAAGCGCAGCCTGAAGGAGCTGGGCCTGCTGCTCATGTACATGGGGGTGGGCATCTTCGTCTTCTCGGCGCTGGCCTACACCGTGGAGCAGGGCCACCCGGAGACGCTGTTCCGCAGCATCCCGCAGTCGTGCTGGTGGGCTGTCATCACCATGACGACGGTGGGATACGGAGACGTGTACCCCAAGACCACGCTGGGGAAGTGCAACGCGGCCGTCAGCTTCCTGTGCGGCGTGATCGCCATCGCGCTGCCCATCCACCCTGTCATCAACAACTTCGTGGTGTTTTACGACAGGCAGCGGGCGCTGGAGACGGCGGCCGCGCACGAGGTGGAGCTGATGGCGCTGAAGGGAGAGGAGGAGGAGGAGGAGGAGGAGGAGGAGGAGGAGGAGGAGGAGGAGGAGGAGGAGGAGGAGGAGGAGCGCGCAAAGGTCACGCGAGACGAGACCCCCAGCACATAGTGGTCCCACCGGCCCTGCGATGGGTACAAAGTGGGACTAAGGGCACAAATGAAATACCGTGTTGATTCAACTAAATATTGTGCATGCCTCTAGTGTGTCTTAGTCAATGTTGGGCAAGTTACTTCCAAAATGTTTCACATTACAAGTTGCATTTGAAAGTAATACGTTTCTTTACAATATTACCTACTGTAGAGTAATCAGTTACTCATTACTTTTTAGTTACTTTCACAAAAATACATTTTTAGGACACAAGGCATTACAAAATGAAAGTGCGCAATATTTTGTCATGGCGAATAGTCCTCAATTAACTGTAGTTCTTCATAAATATAGTGGGGGGGGGGCAACATTAAAGTCTAATGAGGTCTATATTGCATCTGCAAGTAGTGGTTACCATGAATAGCCGAATTACAATAATGTAATGATATAGAATAATTACACAGCCAAAACCTTTACACAACATGACACAAACTCTTTTTCTCTGCTTCATGTATTAGCTCCTGAGTTACAAAGTGCGGCCACACAGATTTAACAAAAAAGTTACATTTCCATGAAATTAAACATGTTAATAGTTTATACTATTTCAATAATAAAATAAAAGTGCACTTCAAGAATGAGGTGTAAGCCACCAGACAGGGCATGTTTTGTCATTAAGTATTTTAGAACCTGAGCATATATCCTGCCCTGAAATAGCAGTCAGAAAAAAGAGCATGAGAACAGCATAAATAATGAATGATATTCAACATTTCAAAATATGGCTCATTTCAGTTCCACAGAGACTTTAAGGAACTTATGCTTAGAGCCTATTCATATTTTGGTTAGGACCAAACAACAAAGTCTTAATAGACAAAATATACACCCAAACAAAAGCTGATAATAATGAACACAACCTTGACCTTAGCCCTGGCTCTCCAGAACTACTCCATACACTTCAGTAGGCCTATGTGTTATAGTGCAACAGGAGAAGCCGCTTGGACATTTTTAACATCTGATATTTGCTAAATTGAGACTACAAAACAAAGCTGCATGAAATGACTTCATTAACTGATTTGTTTTCCCATGCTATTCGACTGCTACGTATATAAGTATGTTCTGTGGCTTTGCAACATCTTTTTTCAGTAAAATAAAGTAAAAACAATATGTTTTGTTCATGTGTCTCCTGTGTGTGTGTGTGTGTGTGTGTGTGTGTGTGTGTGTGTGTGTGTGTGTGTGTGTGTGTGTGTGTGTGTGTGTGTGTGTGTGTGTGTGTGTGTGTGTGCGTGCGTGCGTGCATGCGTGCGTGCGTCTTCCTCCCTGTGTGTCAGCTGTGTTTCCTGGTGTGTGTGTTTCTGGGTTTAACCATGCGTGTACACAGCCACTGGTCTGTGAGAATATTCTCTCTCCCCAGTGTGTGTGTGTGTGTGTGTGTGTGTGAGGGGGGGGGGGGGGGGCTTCAAAGTACAGCAGCAGCCGCCCACACGGTCAGGGCTCAAAATATATCCCTCCTTTCAGCCCCCATCCTCTGCCTCAGTGGATGAGAGTGAAGAGCGCATCCCCGCCATTGAAAGCAGCGCAGAGAAAGACTTTTCAAGACTTATTTTCTATTGAAAATTAAAAGTTTCCCATGCAGTACAATGTAATGTCCACAAGTACGTATCTACATGAAATATTTTCAGTCGCAGTCAGAGGTGGATAAAGTGGAGAGGTACCATGACTTCTGGGTCAGAATCGTTCTTCAAACCCGCCTTTGAATGTGCAAATACAGGCGTCACCTTTTACCAAATTTAGCTCTGCATATTTTATGCATCAGCAATTTTTTCGGATGACTTAGTCACACACACACAGACACACACACACAAACACACACATGCACATAAACACACAGACACACAGACAAACACACATGCACATAAACACACAGACACACACACACACCTGCACATAAACACACAGACACACAGACAAACACACATGCACATAAACACACAGACACACACACACACACCTGCACATAAACACACAGACACACAGGCACACACACAGGCATACCACATTAATGTTGCCAACTTTAACTTAAATAACAATCAAACACAACGACAAATCCTGTAAATGTCCTCATGTATAGGCCTACTGGTTTTGCCTACCTCGACTCGCTAAACTGCGCCCTCTCGCGGCCATTTGCTCCAAACGTCGTTACGCGTTGGACCAGTGAATGGAGCAGCAGGCAAGTAGCCCACTTGTTGCTCCCACAGTAATGCATTGCTGTGGCGATAGTGCCCTCTGATGGCCATATACGGAACTACACTACATTCATTTCTCAAATGTACAGTTGAATACGGAGGCTGAAGAAAAGTCGTTTTTAAGTAATATTATAATTTTAACCTTTTATTGTTGATGACCCTTTAACCTTTAGCTATTTTGTCAAATCATATGTGTGAATAACTACACGGTGAAGACATGCAAGATAAAGATCACAATACATTTCTGTAAATATACATTGACATCAACATTTTTCTTTGGTTCCTAAATTCATCATGACATTAAGCATCATAAGTATAATAATTATACCACTTTCAACATCCCCCCCCCTCCCCCGTGCATTCTGCGTGAAGGACATATGCTCATATGTATTTTATTTTACATATTACCAGTACGGCATGAAGGACCCATGAGAATAACAGCTGTATCAGATGTATAAGCATAGTTGTAGTCGCGTAGATAATCCTTGCAAGCGTGTTTTCTGTTACCCTGACACCCAACTTGTGTTTCTGAAGACATCCAGCAGCGCTATATGTATCACTTCTGTTTGGCTCTGGGGGGGGGGGATGCAGAATGAAGGACGGGACATGGTGTTGTATGGCTCTGCTGGCTGTGGCACCCTGCTACATGCCAGTGTCCAACATGTTGGTGTTGATTGGGAAGCAGATGTAGGAGAAGTACTCCTGCTGACTCATTCCTGGGATGTCGTAGTTCGCCTGCAAGGGGACAGAGAGCGAAGGAATGAATGAATGAATGCAATGCAGTTAAAAGGAGCAAAGTAAAAGTAAAATAGTGATTTATGTGGATATTTTTCTATGGCCTGCTTCGCAATATTGTGTAGTTGAGTACAGAGTGTAGTTGTCAGACCTTAAGAAAGTTCTAGATGTACTAGATGATATATTTGAAATGTTGCGACTGCGTTATAGGGCAAAATAATATCCGGTCATTCTACTAAAACACCTGTTAACCTGCACAGCACATACCTTGGTTGGTGGAACCACCAAAGTAGATAATCCATCCAATCATTTACCTTTGGTTGACATTCCAAATGCGGTATGAAGTCGTTCTGTCACATCCAACACACTTCTACATCACATATGCCTGCTTCAACACACTTTTCATTCGTACAGTATGTGGTGCGCTCGATGATTCTCGTTCTCGCAACAGCTACTCTTACAGTGCACATCTAACTGAAATGCACAGTTCAATACACAATTCTTTCCATTTGCATTATGTGTCTAGTCTGCACTTAATCAAATATTAAAACGCAAATATGCACACATTTCGATCAGGAAAAAAAGCAAATAAAGTCTGGAAGATAAGTCATGTGGCACAGTGCACGCTTTTGTCAGTCACACT
>JAOPHQ010000087.1:70000-73793 GCA_030340625.1 Merluccius polli | reverse complement strand
AAATAACAAGTTCGCCCCGTCTGTGTTTGTCCTGCGCCTTCTGCTCAAGGTGCGCACCCGTCTGTCACCGCACCACGTCTGCGTGCGCGTCTATGTGTGTGTGTGTGTGTGTGTGGGTGTGTGTGTGTATGTGTGTGCGCTGTGAGCAACCCGCACCACATTTTGCATAGAGTTTCACCCGTCGACCCGAGAGGCAGAGACGCCCCCCCCGCCCCCCCCCGCTCTTTGAGGGTTCAACCTCATCTGGCGAGCTGACCAGACCTCCTGGTTGTCCCCCGGCAACACTTTGATTACTGGGGGGGGGAGGGGTGGGGGAGAGGGGGGAGATAGAGGGGGGCCGTGGTGGGGGGGGGGGGGGGTTCTTATGTGCAGGTGGTGCTTTGTTTTGGACGTCGCTCGCTGCACGCCAGTCGGGAGGGGGGGGGTGCCATGAATATTCAGGGCGGGTAGATGAGAAGTCGGTGTCCTGTGAAGTTTCATTTTTTTATTTTTTTTCCCCCCGTGATTAACATTTTTATTGGCATTTTGGATTAAGGCATATAAACAGGCGAACGAGAAAACTGGTTTTGCAACTTGGCACACGGACAAACAAAGAAAGTCACAAAAAACCGACCAAAAATAAAAAAAAAAAACGAAAGAAAGGAGAAAGGAAAAAAACATCGTCATGGTGACATTGTGGTCTTCTGCGTTCTGATTGGCTCCCCCCCCGCCAACAGGTGACATCCTGCTGAACGTGAACGGCGTGGACCTGACGGCGTGACGCGCAGCGAGGCCGTGGCCAACCTGAAGAACACCACGTCCCCTGGTGGTGCTGAAGGTGCTAGAGATGCGGCCGCCGGAGGACTGCCAGCCGGAGTGCACCCTGCCGCCCTGCCTGGCGCCGCCCTCCGCCCACCGACGGCACCAAGAGCCCCGCCCCCAGCGACGACTACTCCCCGCTCTGGGTGTCATGGGCTGCAGCTGCCCCGGTGAGGAGAGCGCCCCCACGGCGGTGGCGGCGCCCTGCAGCTCACGCCCGCTCTGACACACACACATACATACACACACACACACACACACACACACTCATACACTCATGAACATACATGCACACACACACACACACACACACACATACTGTACATACACTCACAAACATATACACACGAACACACACACATACACTCATGAACATACACACACACACACACTGCAACACACACACACACACACACACACACACACTGCAACACACACACACACACATATATACATACACTCACACACACATATACACACGAACATACACACACACACACACATACACTCATGAACATACACACACACACACACTGCAAAACACACATACACTCATGAACAAACACACACACACACACACACACTGCAACACACACACATATATACATACACTCACACACATATACACATGAACATACACACACACACATACACTCATGAACATACACACACACACACACACACTGCAACACACACACATACACTCATGAACAAACACACACACACACACACACACACTGCAACACACACACATATATACATACACTCACACACATATACACTCATGAACATACACACACACTGCAACACACACACATATATACATACACTCACACACATATACACACAAACACACACACACACACACACATTATAACAGACACGCACACAACGCATCTGCCGCCCGACTGTCCTTCAAAAAAAGACAAATAAGTTCGCCGCTTCGACTTCTACTCTTCTTTCGGTTTAAGAAATAAATAAATAACGGCGGTAAATACATAATTGAGGGAAATAAATATGCGAGTTGACCTCGGCCAAACGGCGCCGGCTGGATCTCCCGGCGGAGAGTGACAGAACCAGCTGGGCCGCTCATTACGAATTCAACAGCGACTTTTACATCTGAAACGCGCCGAGCGGAGCCTGTCACAACTCTATAGGTCCGCTCAGAAGCGCAGAGTCCTTTTGTCTCGACGCCGCCCTCCAAGCGGCGTTCGCCCGGGGCGCGAGTCAGCGGTCATCGCTTCCCACTTCCTGTCTGTTCTCTCTCTCTATTCATCTATCCATTTATCTGTCTGTCTGTCTGTATTTCTTTGCCCTCTCTGTTTAAGCTTCATGTATCTATAGAAAATAGAAACATAAAACACATTTAGCGCTCTGCTGGTGCTGTGTTGTTGTGTGAGCGCTCTGATGAATGCATTTGTTCTGTTTGAAACAATAGCCTTATGTAGTTGTTGTTGTTTAGTCTCTGAGGCTATTGCATGGTTAACTTAACGCATTTTATTCTATGAAAGAAATGGGGCCCCCCTTGCAAATTTGAAAAACAGCCCCCCCTCAGTCACTTCCTTTTGTGGAAGTAACATAAGAAGATGTGGTCACAAAAAAGCACTTCAACGGTTACAGCCGACGTCTTCCACACTACAACATTTGCGTTTCTTCACATTGTGCTCCTCCTTGTTCCCGCTCCCGTCGCAGGCACCTCCACTGCTGCAAGGACATCATCCTGCGCCGCAGCACCTCCGGCAGCCTGGGCTTCAGCATCGTGGGGGGTCTGGAGGAGGTCAACTGCAACCAGTCCCTTCTTCATCCGCTCCATCGTGGGAGGGAACGCCGGCCTACAACGACGGGAGGATCCGGTAGGGCCTCTCTCTGTGTACACCAGACCATAATACTGTCCTTCCTCTTGTGATCATGGCGATCCGGTCGGTTTGTAAGGAGATTACGCGGCGTGTGACGTCAGAATGCATCGTGTGAATGTTGATGGCGAATCAAGAGAGTTGCAGAGTAGTGCTGATAAGATCCTAAATCAACGTAAATATTACCGTGTAAACTTAGGTTTCAAACAAACAACAACAATGTCGCACCATAATAGACAAATTCATTTCACGAATGAAATGACTAAACAATGACACTTAACACCAGAGCTACCAACATAAATAAACTGACCTTTTCCCAATGCTCCTAATGCTTCCAGAATGGAGGCAGGTCCATTGCGATGTGACATCACTATGTACTAAAGAGCGCTATAAGAATTAAAAATAATAATATTATAATATATATTTTTTTTTACAAATAATTCATTCCACATCTCCTTCCAAAACAATAGTCAATGGTTGGTATGGACCCAGTGATATAAAAACATACAGTGGTCACATCTACCCTGGTGGATTCTGGTGTCTGACGGTGTGTGTGTGTTTTGTGTGTGTGTGTTGATGGTCGTGTGTGTGGTGTGTGTGTTTGCAGGTGTGGAGACATCCTGCTGGAGGTGAACGGAAGAGCACGTGGGGGCATGACGCACACAGCCCTGGTGCGCCTCCTCAAGGAGCTGCGGGGGAGGATTACCCTGACCATCGTCTCCTGGCCCGGGAGTCTGCTGTAGCGGACCTCCCCCACACCCCCCCACTCCCCAAAAACCCCTAACCCCCAACCTCCCCCCCCCCCCACCCTCCCCCCGGTGGTCCTAACAGCCCACCACCCTGGAATGATGTGGAGGGGCGGAGCTTAAACACTGACACAGTGGAGTGGGAGGGGCCTCGGACTCGTTGACATTGACGCCGAGTCCTGATGACGGACAGCCATGATTTGCCTCAGAGGCGGAGCTTAAAAGGGAGGCGGGGCCTACGGTGGAACTAGGAGCGGGGGAGGAGCCTGTTGGGAAAGGAAGACGACCGGAAGCCTTTTACCTGCAGTTAGATCGGCCCTATTTCCCAGGATGCAATGCGGAAGCATAGGTGTGAGGCCCTTCTCCACTAGGATGACCGGAGGAGCCGGAGGAGGG
>JAOPHQ010000087.1:60000-65000 GCA_030340625.1 Merluccius polli | reverse complement strand
ACACAGCCTGCTCTTTTACATTTAGCGCATTCTTCGGTGTTGCAGAACGCTGTCACGCGATGCAGTACAAATAAAACGCGTTTTAATGACGACGAAGACGACGATGAAGCTGATGATGATGGAGATGATGATGATGATGATGATGATGATGATGATGATGACGACGACGACGACGACGACAACGAAGATGATGTGTTATCGTACAGCTCCGCGCCCGGCCGACGCACAGAACGCAGAATGAAAGCGTGTCTCCCCACACTCACAGAGTGTTAAGGGATGTAAGCCGCCCTCCTGCCGGCGGGGAGGCGGGGCTCCGACATGAAGGCGAACGGGAGGCGCCGCGGTTCCCCCTAACGCATCTTCTCCTGTCTCGTCTCCTCTCGTCTTATCTCGCTCCTGTATCTGTGGATTGTGAACTCGCAGCTTTCTGGGCGTGACGCGGGCTTAAGGGACCGCGTGAAGGTCCTCTCGGTTGGGGGGGGGGGGGGGGGCGGATCGCTTCCCCGAGTCAGTGGCGGTTCTAGGGGGGGGGGGGGCAGCGGGGGCCAGTGCCCCCCGTAACTCTGAGTCCGGACCCAACCTGCCCCCCCCCCCCCCCCATTAAAACTGGTCTAGAACCGCCACTGCCCCGAGTGAACCTGGAGGGAATGTAGGATAGGAGCGTGTGTGTGTGTGTGTGTGTGTGTGTGCGTGCGTGTGTGTGTGTGTGCTAATATTTGGGCGAGCTTATGGGCTCATGTGCGGCGGCGTGTGGGTTCTGCGGTCTGTAGGGCAGTAGGCCACCGCTGTGTGTGTGTCACCTGACAGGCCGCCGCTCTGATGCTGTAACCGGCGAGAGGGAACTGAAGTTAGCCAGATGTGTTTCTGGCTAAGTGCTCTACAAGAGATGTGGCTCGCGTTCAGAAATATGTTTAAACACGCATTCATCCATTTGCACACACACACACACACACACGCACACACGCATCCGTTCACGCATACACATCCATCCGCTCAGACGCATTACATTCATACATTCACACAGACACAAACACACACACGCTCACACACACACACACATCCATTCACACGCACATTCATCCGGCTGATGAATGAGTACCGAGGAGTCGGGTGTCTTGCTCATGGGACACCTCATCACTCAAGCCGGACATCTAACCGGCAACCCCCCCGGTTTTTGCGGACGACCTGCTCCGCCTCCTTTTCGCGCGGCGAGAGAAGAAAGCGCCTCGCGGCAGAGAACTCGCCCCCCCGACCGCCGGCCCGGTGGATCATGAGCTCAGGTCCTGAGTCTCCTGCTGCCCCTAGTGGACGGAAACGCAACGACCAGAGAGACGAGTTACACATCTAAGCTCTCTGAGCGAAGCTATAGGGACCCTCAAATCCGCTTCCCGCAGAGGGGCCTCGCCCCCCCGCCTCCGCCGTTCGGGACCTACACCTGGAAACCTTGCGTGTGCGTGTCGGTATGCGCGCACCCCTCGTTGATGTGCGAGCGTACATGCAGGCATGTACATGTGGTGAAGCCAGAAGGGCGCTACGTAAAACAAGCTGGATACAGTTGGCCGGCGGCCCGGGACCCGGCCCAGAACCGGCCCCAGGACCGGCCCACCGCTCCACAGCTGCGAGGCATAAGTCTTCACTACCACCACAGATACGGCGCTCACTACCACCTGGCGCTTAGATAATAAAACCCGAGTGTACCTGCCTGGATATCGTTCAATCATGACGCGCACGTGTGTTATCTAAGTTTGGAGACCGACCTGTTGTGGCCCAGAGAAGGAGGACAGCGGTCCCTCTCTCCCGCTCCGTCTCTCCATCCGTCCTTCCCTCCGTCTCTCCATCCGTCCTTCCCTCCGTCTCTCGCTCTCCGGCGCTCTCGCCCGCTCGCTCCGGACCTCTCTCGCTCCCTCTCTCCGCCGCGGCCGCGTCCTCCGAGCCTTTGCCCTTTGCTCGCCCGGGCGCGGTAACCCCGGGCCTTGGAGCTGTCCGTCAACGGATATCTGCCTGGAGACGACATAAGGGAGCGTTGTAATTGGCTCGCGAAGGACGGTCGGAACAAACCGTTCACTTCGTTATTTTCGACAGCAGCCGCCGCCGCCGCACCTTCATCCGTCACGGGGATGTTTTTCCCATCAGACAGCTGATGGAGATGGTTATGAATCAATAATGCCGCTTCCGCGCGGGGCAACACTTCATCATCGACAACAACATCTCAGACGGCGTATTGAGGACAAACACAAAGACACAAAGTGAATACGCCGCGCGGCCTTCGCTTCGCGGTTCTGTAGAAAAAATCTGTAGAAAAAGAATAAAAAATGGAAAAATGTCCTCGGCTGCAAAAAAGGCAATCAACCAACTAACTCTTAACACGTACTTCATCCGCCGCACTCCCCACCCAAGGCTTACTCCCGTATCTCCTTTGTGCCGGACCGCCTGCAGGAAATGACTGTTTATTCTATTGTGTGACAGTGAAAGAGAAAAACAACCTTTTCGAGGATATCTTGTGAATGGCTCTACTCCGCCCGTCCGCCTCCATCTCCCCCAGCAGGGACAGCAGTGGTTCCCATACTGTTTTTTACTAATGTACCCCCCCCCCCCCTCGCCCCCCCTCCTCAGATATTACCCCCTTTCACCTTTTTTTGGGGTGGGGGAAACAAATGCAAATTTTTCATTTCATTTCATTTCAAACCTTTATTTACACCCGTACGGCATTGAGGTTTCCCTCGTTTTCGATGACGACGAGTTTACATCAAAAGGATAAGTATAAAAAGAAAAAAAAATAGAACAAAACAACAATTAAGTAGATAGAATAAGTAGATAAACTAAAAACCGTTGCAATTTGATGAGCGGAGATTCAACAGCAAGTGTTTAAAAAACAGTATTAGATGGGAGTACCTCTAATTTTAGTGTTTGTTATAAATGAATATAAATATATAAAGAATATAAGTAATGTATGTGCATATTATTTAGTGAACACATAGACAGTAAATGGGTGGGTTTAGTGAGCCGTACCCCCTTGCAATCCTTCATAGTACCCATAGGGGCATGCGTCCCCCCCCCCCCCCCCCCCCCCCCCCCGTTTGATAACCGCTGGTTTAAAGGGCCGGGCCTCGGCGCCTAGTAACGTCGGTTGACCTGTTCCCCTGTAAACCCGGCAAACGAGACTCACCTGAGGAGCAGGAGCAGCAGGGAGAAACCGGGCCGTCGGCGCGGGGTCCGGGACCGGAGCTGAGGACGTCGAAGGGCACAAACAACAACAACAACAACAAGTGAAAAAACATCAAGTGAAAAAACATCAAGTGAAACACAAACGCTCCCGACGGTTGAGTGTGGGATATGTCGATATTAAATCAACGCGAGGATCGAATTGCGATGAGCCCCTCGGTCCGGATCGGTCCGTTGGCCTCGTGGTATTGATCAAGGGCTTTTGATGTTCGTTTTGTTGTTTATTCAAAAGACGGAGGCGACGGCCGGTCAGATAAAACAGATGCGGATGAACTAATGAGATGCAGCGGCCTCGGCGTCGCAGGTCCCACGTGGTGCGCGCGGTCCGGCCTCTCCTAGACCTGGCCGCCGCTCTCTCCGGGGAGAGAGTCAACGCCGGGCTATTTTAAGATGAAAGGAGACATTTTCTCCCCGCGACACAAAACCCAGCAGGTGGTTCGCTACTTGAGAGGCAAAGAGAAGCCAGCGGTGTTAAGAGATGAGCGGTAAGCAGAGGGGAAGTAACTCCGTGATCAAAGTGGGTTCTTCACTCTCGAAAACACACGGCTCTGTTACCCAAATGTTTGAAGAGCCTGGCTGGTCTTCAAGGATCCCCGGTGGAGGGGAGGGGGGGGGAGAGATATGGGGGGGGTGCCAGCGCTGATATTGGCACCATCGCCCGGCCAATCGCAATGGCCCTGGTGCGCCACAGACGGCGGAGCGTGTGATTTAAAACTTCCACGTGGGCTCCAAGAGCAACATGTGTTTCTCTTGCGTCTCCCACACACAGACGCGCTCAAAGTTCAAGTCTCTCCTGGCCTTACAGTTTGGGAAGGGATGCGTGAACGTGCGCGGACGTATCCGGCGCTTGCGGCGCGTCCGCCGAGGAAGTGAGCTTCTCAAACTTCCCGAAACTTTCCCGAAACTTTCCCGAAACTCGCGAGAAAACTGCACAGCGCGGCGGAGGACCTTACAGGCGGCGGCACGCAGGCAACCTTCCAGGAGAACCTTCTGTTCACAATCTGCACGGGTCAACTGGACAGCCCAAGCAGAACCTGGCCTCGCTCTGCGTGTATACACACACACACACACACACACACACACACAGGCCGATGTGTGTTTACAGAGAGGCCTGGCTTCGCTAAGGGAGGAGAAGCGAGAGGGAGCGAGAGAGAGAGAGAGGTTGAAACGGAAATGATTCATAAATGGTATCAGCGGCGGCTGGCAGCGGCGGCAGGAACGGAAGTGTTTGAAGGATCAGAGGCTTTGGCAGGCGAGATGAGATGAGACGGCGCGCATGACGAAGCCAGACGCACATAGACACTGCAAATTAGGCCAAAGGGAAAGTGAAGAGGATTCAACAAAGAAGATATACATATATATATATATATATATATATATATATATATATATATATAGAATAAAAGATAAAGGTAGAGGAAGCTAGAGAGACAGAGATCAAACTGGGCTGGCGAGAAGAGACGGGATCTTTGAAGCTGATGGGAGCAGAGCCTGTAAGACAAGACCCGGTGCGCTGTGGGGGCGCACGTACTGTAGACGGACTCCTGTGGGGGGTATTCCCATGATGCATTGCTTCCTTCGCCGACTTCTCTCCCTGACCTTCAACGCTTACAGAACCCGGTACCGAAACTGAACCCTCTCTTACCTCACGTCTGAACTTAACCGTCTCTAACTAAATAACCTTCTGTAACGCCTAAACTCCTTCCCTTAACTTACCCATCTCCAACTTGCCTAACCCTCAAGTGACCCCTTAACTTGAGCCGAACACTGTGGTCTAC
>JAOPHQ010000087.1:0-55000 GCA_030340625.1 Merluccius polli | reverse complement strand
AATCTGAATAGATTTTTAAATGGCAAAGGTTGCCGCTTGCTCATGAATATTAATTTCTAGACAACTGGTAATTAGTCTCGTGTCTATCTGATAGACTGTGAAGCGACCCCTCGCTACACAGGGGTCTATCTATCGACTTTATACCATAACCAGGCACGACAAATCATTAACAATAGGCTATCAATACAATAGAGAACCGATCATAAACAATAGGCTATCAATACAATATAGAATGATTCCTCATTGGAGCCGCTACTGGATTGATTTTGGGTGGTTTATCAAAGCTTAAAACACATCATAGTAAACCATTGGGCATGTATCTGAGAGGGGGTACATACATTTACCATGATAAGAATAGGCAAAATGTATTTTTTTTATTTCAGAAATCTTTTATCAGATATTTTATTGATAAAGGTCAAACTACAAATATCCCCGTTTTTCAATTCAGAAATCTGCTCACCTCAGACTAAAGCCAAATGAAGGTTGCTGTGGTGAGTTCAACAGGGTTCCTGGATGAGGGGATGGGGTAAACCGGGGGTAACGGTGTTTCTGAACCGGGGGTCTGCGTGCCTCTAGGGGTACTTTGAAGGCTTGCAGGGGGTACTTGGAAAAAATCCTAAAAATGGGTCCCTTTATTAATAAAATAAAATGTGTTGAATCTGAATAGCACTTAATAAATTGTAAAGTAAATCCCCCCTCAACCCCATGTTCACACCAAATAACACAACATTAATAAAACATACATTCATTAAAACTATTTTCCCTCCCTAAAAATGCTGCTGGGTGAAAGGGGTACTTGGATGAGAAAACATCCGGGAGCGGTTACATTTATAGCAAAAATCATTTCAGAACCGCAGTTCTGGCGGATATATCAACTCCCAACGTCGTCACCTGACCTGTAAGTGTCCTTGAGCAAGAGGCGTAACCCCTACGCTGCTCCTCCTCCCGGAGCGCTCTCTGGGTAAAGGCATCCACCTAATGACTATAACCCTTTATAATGTCAAATATTGATATATAGAAACCAAGCTTCAGGGAAAGCAGAATAATAAGTTGCCAATAATGAACAAGTAACCAGGGCTGTTCGTTGTGGTGTGTGTGTGTGTGTGCGTGTGCGTGTGTGTGTGTGTGTGTGTGCGTGTGTGTGTGTGTGCGTGCACGTACGTGGCAGGAGGAAAGGCTGAGCGCCGGAGCTGACATTGGGTAGGGGAGGGGGGGGAGGGGGAGGGGGGATGTGATGGGGCGGGATGAAGGAAGTCGCCGACGACGAATCACATGACGTCTCGGAGAGCACCTGCAATGTATAGATAGCTATTAATAGCCTCCCTCGCACACACACACGCGCACACACACACACACGCACACACACACTCATCTGTAGAGCCACACCCCTACACATTCGCACACCATTACACCCCTCGACATTTGCCTATGCACCTGCACACACACACGCATGCGGCTGGAAACACACACACACACACACACACACACACACACACACACGCACACACAGACCTGTATAGCGTTTCCTCGGTTACGTCTGCGCCCTTCCTGCCTGCCGAGGGCGGCGGTTCGTCCTCCAATCACGTCGATAGCGCCGCACCACTTCCTGTGGACCGGGGCGACATTTTCAGAGCACACCGGGAGGCAAACATGGACTCCCAAAATACAGCGGGATGACTTACGGCTTAGAGCTGAACCACCAACATAGCACAACCGGTAACGCCCCTCCCCCCCCCCCCCCCCCCCCCCACTCGGTCACCTTTACCTTGAAATCTCTTTTAGACGCAAACCTTTCCCACGTAAAACTTCAACTTTTGTTTTCCACAGTCTCCCCTGGACGTCTCTCTCTCTCTCTTTGTCTCTCTCCGCAAGGCATTAGGACCTTGGTATCTGGGTCAGCCAGACAGGGTGCTCTTCACAGGGTGCTCTCCCCCCCCCCCCCCCCCCCCCCCCCATCGACTGTATGGGCAGCCAGATGGGCTCCACTAACCTCCGTGTCACCCATCCAACGTCACCTCCACTTAAGCCCGAGCGCAGCGGGGGTGTTGAGGGGAAAACGCGACCCTGACACATCACAGCGAGCCCCCCCACACACACACACACACACACATACACACACACACACACACACAGCCACAGGAGGCATTCTCTCTCACTCACATTATGTATATTTACTATGCGCCGCGCTTTCAACGGCACGGCACGGCACGGCAGAATGTCATGACATTTCGGTTTTGCGCGTTCCTACGACACTCCGCTGACCCGACATGGCGCTGTTTAACACCGATCCCCCCACATGTGCTGTCTAACATTTACGGAGGTCCAATGGGAAGGGCATCGCACGCGAGGCGGTGATCATTGCGAAGCGCTCCGAGCGGCCCGCAGGTCTGAAAGGCGGTCTATAAATGCGCTCCATTCGCCGTTCGCTACCTGCAGAGATGCGCTCCGACTGCATTTGCAGAGCTCAACTCATTGTCTTTAACGCGCTGTGTGCCCTGCGGCGTGCTCCGCATTCGATTACCGCCGTGGTTAAGGGTCTATTTAGGGGGGGGGTGCGCTAGAGCCGCCCGGCTGGGGGAGAGGAGTGTGGAGTGTGGAGGTCATAATGGCTCTGAGGGGGGGGGGAGGCGGGGGAGGCGAAGGGGGGGGACGTTATCCAGAGAGAGCTAATTAAACCCCTATATGCATTACGCCCAGGACCACCAGCTCACACGCTGAACAAATATACTAAATAGGAGGTATAGGTTAACATGAGAAGTGGCTCGCTTGAGGTTGGGTGTGTCACACACAGCGCGTGTGTGCGTGTGTGTGCGTGTGTGTGTGTGTGTGTGTGTTTGAACCAGGGCACCTGGTCCATAAAGGTGGAGGAAAATACGAGCTGGTACTCTTTGCCATTAGCTAAGATGGCGAGCGTGTTCCCGTAAACGGCAGCGAGCTGTAATTGGGTTGTAAAACAAAAAAACTATGGAATCTAGTCTACCTCAGGCTCTTGTAGTGCTACACACACACACACGCACACACACACGCATGCACGCACACACACGCATGCACGCACAGACGCACACAAGCACAGATTTGTACGCACGTACACACACACACACACACGTGCACGCACACACACAAGCACACACATACGTATACATATAGACACATACACACACACACACACACACACACTCACACGCTACTCTCGAAGGTAAGACGTGAGCGCACACAAGGACTTCATTAGCTCGGGACGAACAAGCCACACAACAGCCGAACAAACACATTAAACCAGCAGACATTTTATGCGACTCATCACATACAGTACAGGCCTCGGGGTGATAAAAAAAAAACCCTTGTCTTTTCTGTACATTTTCCAAATTCCCTGTGGAGGTTTTTTACTTAAATCTCCCTCGCCGGACACCTTCACTTCCCCCCTCAGGGATCCATCATGTCTCGTCTCCGATCTCATCTTTAGTTCGAACCCCACAGCATAGTCTAATAATCACAGCGCGTAATCACCACCCCGTCAGGAGTCAGCCTGGATGATGCACGCACGGCGTGGTTTCTCCGCTGAGCTGTGTGTGTGTGTGTGTGTGTTTACAAACCGCCGGTGAGACCTCAGACAATGACGTTAGTTTAGCGTTTGGCTCACTGCTGCTTCCCTTTAAACACAAACCCACTGTCTGTCCCTGTGAGCACCAGACTGTCCGACACACAGAGATACAACCGGCTGCTCGAGTACATCGCAATCAAAAAAAGTCACCGTCGCATGGAAATGTCAGTTATTATGTCGGTAGTCATGGTTTTTTTTTGGGGTCATTGTTTAGTGCTTCATGGTGAAATGAGTTGTCATTACGGTTTGGGACATTGTTGTGTTAGAAACTGCCTCAGCGTTTCTCACGCGAGATGTGCCAAGACAAAGTTTTCATGAGCCGAGGGCTACGGTACATTTGCGTTTATCTAGGATTTCACAGCACTACGGCGCTCTTGAGTCCTCTCGGTATGGCCAACGAAAACACCCATGATGCATTCTGATGCACAGGCAGAGAGACAGAGAGAGAGAGGCAGAGGGACAGACAGAGACAGAGAGACAGAGAGACAGAAAAAGATGCACAGAGACAGAGAGAGAGAGGGACAAAGAGACAGAGAGGCAGAGGGACAGAGAGAGACAGAAAAAGATGCACAGAGACAGAGAGAGAGAGGGACAAAGAGACAGAGAGGCAGAGGGACAGAGAGACAGAAACCGATGCACAGAGAGAGAGAGGGACAGAGAGACAGAGAGACAGAAACAGATGCACAAAGAGAGAGAGGGACAGAGACAGAGAGGCAGAGGGACAGACAGAGAGACAGACAGAGAGAAAGAAAGAGAGACAGACAGACAGAGAGGCAGCGAGGCAGCGAGACAGAGGGACAGTGGGACGGACCAGGTAATGCGGCGGTGTTACCAACCTCGGAGCTTTATGTGCTGGGTCTGTGTGCCCCCTCTGGATCTGAGGGGAATTACAGCACAAGGGGTTATTATGTCACTGTGATGCCCCTCTCCTCAGACCTTAAACAATCACACTCACACACATTTAAATCGACTCATTTGCACAGGAATGAGTACATTCACCCCAAAAATGTACTTGGGTAAGTTTTAGTGAGCGACATTATAGTTGTACTACCTTCTCTCCAAAGCAAATCGGCTCATTTTCAATCCTGCATCGCTGAACAAAATGCGGCGGCGGCGCTAACAACCGTCAGCAGTTACGGCAAACAGCTCGAGCCGAGGTGCATGCCCCTCAGCCAAATGTGCAATTATTCAGTAAAAAAAACAATGTTGCGTACGCTTGCAACTTACGTCACAATGTGAGTGTGAGTTCTGCCAATTTCCTCTGAGTCTCCTCCGTTTCCCGCAGTAGGCCTTCCAGGTGTCCTCATTAAAGCCGTAGTTAAAGTAATCTGAAATGTCGGCACCTGCAAATGTCGGAGCCGCCCGGTGTTATACATACGCCATGACAGACCCACCGCATAAAAACCCCCCAGACAGGAAACAAACACCTGCATATCGTCAGATGAGAAACCCCCCCCACACACACATCACAGGCCCAACCGAGAAGGAAAAAAAACCAGGAAGTGACGCTCACCGGGTTTCCTCCAGGGTTTCTCCCCGTGGCTGTCGACGTCCACGCCCGCCAAGGTCATTCCCTGGAGGTCGCCCAGGGCGTTCAGGTCAAGGTCAAGACCCTTGGCTTGGATGGGAACCCGGGAGACAAAGCGAGAGCGTTGCTGGCTTGTCAGAAAAGATGGCGGTTTTTGTGTTTGGCGGTTGAGAATATTGTGAGGTGCTGTATATACCTAAACGATCGGGTCCTCCCCCTCAGATCCAACGCTCACGGATGATCGGATACCGTGAGATATGACGCTACGGGAACACACAAAATAAGAATATACAGTTATGTGCAGTAATACACCGATATTGATCCTGGAACGTATAACTTATGTGTTGTCAGTCAAATAGGGTAATTGTATCAGATAATATGCCATACAAAAATATCCAATAACTAGACCCTTTAGATGACAAATATCAAGTCAAGTAAAGTCAATTTTATTTGTATAGCAGCCCTTAATCACAGTGACAGTCAGTTACTGTCATATATTACGAGATAAGCTACTTGATTATACTTGGTTGCTGTGACATTAAGAGGCATTTTCTATCTGTGTATGAAATTATATGTGAACATTTATGAAAGTGTAAAAGAGAATCAACAGAGTGAAAATGACAGCACTCAGTCAAGGCAATGGAGTGATGTGGGCGGAGCTAGTTCTGGCGGGACACTTTAGTCGCCTATCAGCTGACAGCTTACGCGGTCCAATCAAACGCACGTACACTGATAGGCGGTCAATTTAAGATCTTCCATCTCAAACACGCTGGGTTTCTTGGATTTCTCTGCTTTGGTTCTGCTCTGTGTTGTATGTCACCTACACAATGGGCTGAGATATCTGACGTACCCCATGGGGGGATCGTCTGGCGCTCCCTGTTGTCACATGTTGTTATGCTGTATTTGACATCTGTATGTCATTAAATTAAACCCTACAGCAGGGAGGATCACCCTAAAAGAGGGGAACCATACCACCAAACTAAAGTGTTTAACCACGTCATGCATTAATGGCTCAATCTACGACATGAGTGATTTCTGACAGAACTGCCGAACAGGGAAATCAGTGAAATATACAACATCAACACCTTTTTCGTGTGGTTATTACAACACCGGGAGAAAACACATTTGATCCGTACGAGATGAGACTGCAGAGTGCGTGGGTTGTGAACTGAAAGCCCTGTGCACCGACGACACCTAATGGTGTTGGCAGAGCGAATATCACAACACATCACATCTCATACATCAGGGACAATATCAGGAATAGGGAAACACGGCGGTGTCCTAATGCCGTCTGGCAGGAAGGAGTGGGTTTTGGTTTTTGCAAATTCTACCTTTTGGGAAGTATAAACAGGATAGATAGATAGATAGATAGATAGATAGATAGATAGATAGATAGATAGATAGATAGATCGATAGATCGATAGATCGATCGATTCATTGATTGGTTGAAAGCCAGACAACCAAGGTATTCAACCCACCTGCATAAAGACGAGGCTCCTGTCTTTATGGTACCTATGGTAACACAAACATCATTATCATCATCATCATCTTCGTCGCTGTCTTCCTCTGGGTGGCCTCCCACTGCATTCTAATGAAGTCAAGACCACAACACAGAAACAACACGTAGACAAAGGTAATACATCTGATTCTGTTATCTTCAATAAAGGTCAATAAAGTGTAATTGAATTGCAAGTTGTAACAGCTATCGCTGCACAGTACCTGTGTTTCCATCTCACTCCCATGACCCTTTGCAGGCTCCTGCGCTGTGCCTGTGCTGTATATAAAATACATATAAATATATTAAAAATAATACATTAAAAAGACAGGAGGCTCGGGTGTGGGGTGTTCATGCTCAAATAACTCAAAAAATAATCACATCTAGAAATGTAATTACTGCAAGGAATTATGAGACTGGTCGCTTTATTACTGCAGCATATCTTTAATTAGAGGAACCAAAAGGTCAATTTCTAATTCTTTATTGTATATTATGTGCTGCCGGGAAGAAAGCCTGGACTTTAACTGTTGGTGGTAATCCACAAGATCAGCTATATCCTGATTGGTTACCGTGGGAACGGAAACTGAAGCCGTTTTCTCCCAGCATGGATGAAGGGTCCAACTAGTATTACAAAGATTGATGGGAGATGTGATTACATACGCATTGTGTGGGGAATTACACAGGGTTCAGGTCATAGGGGCTCAGATAGGAACATACCAGTATATTATTTCCATTTCAGCTTTCTCTTCGCTGGTTTCGGTCCCTATGAGGAGAATAATTATAACTATGCATTTGTGTTATGTATGATTTCACATAATAAGTAAGTCAATTCGCCATGATAAGTTCGGTACCTCGCAGTCTGCCTCACAAGACAGCAAAATCATATGAAAAGGCTAAGTATAGACCATAGGGCATGTGTCATGGCCTCCCTCCAGCATCACAATAAACCTTGATGTTTGTTGTGTGGCCCACATGTGGCTGCAGCTGTCAGCTGGATGTGATGGCCTTCACTGCCCCGTCCTTGTTTTTCTAATGCAATAACCAGAAGCAGGTGGGTTAAACTTTACCTTCATACAGCCACCCATCCTCAGCATCCTCACTAATGTTGTCATAATCCAGTTCGGACATTGTAACACAACAACGGTGGCTTGTTGACAATCGTTAATTGTGGTCTTAATCAAAACTAACCTTAACTAGTTTAATTTGTGGGGTTAACTAAATAGCGCAACATGAGCAAATTGACAGTTATCGGCGTGTTTCTATAGGGACGGGGGAGGGTGACGTCATTGGTCAGTTTCAATAAAGTGACACAATCAACTGACTCATTCATCTGATTTATTCAAAACGTGGAGTCATTTTATTCACCCATTTTTATGTTTCACGTTCATGTTTTAATAGGATAATCGCATTATTAATACCAGACGGGAAATTCTGGTGTGATAAAAGAGGCCCATAATAATATAACCTATATAATAATAATATTTTAAATTAAAAAACAAAACAAAATAAAAAAAACATAACATATCTAATATATTATAATATTATAAAATAGTAATCGCTTTCATGACAGCACCGCAAGCAGGTGATCATCCGTGGACCACTCGGTGGGCGTGTCCAACACAATGACGTATTTCTGTCGCGACGCGGAGCGGACACGTCACCGCGGCGAGACTCTCGTTGTTATTGTTTTGAAATGCCAAGTGGCCTCGGCGTTGACGTCTAAACGTGTCGTGGGCTTTATCCTCGTGTCGGACACCCCCACAAAACAAACAAACATGTCGACCGGCGAGCCCTTCGCGAGGTTCCCGGGCCAGATGTGGGACAGGGTGCTCGCCAAAGTGAAGAAAGCCGTGGTGTTCATGGACGACCACTGTGTGGAGAGTCTCCACTGGAACGGAGGCGCCGCCGCGCTGTTCGCGGCCGGAGCCCGCAACCTGAAGCGCTTCTCCAGCTTCGAGTCGTGCGGGGAGAACGAGCCCAAGGCTGTGTTTGTGGTGAGCACCTTGCTGAAAGGCAGGACGGTAGACATCATCAAAGACGTCATATCCCTGAGCCGCCTGCAGTATTGCGTGGTGTGCACCACCGTTTCCCACTCTGTCCACCTGCTGGCCAACAGCGTCAGCGTCGAGATGGAGGGCAGCCCCGTGTTCGACCAGCTGGAGGAGAAGCTCTGCGAGTGGATGGGCAACATGAACTACACGGCCGAGGTGATGCACGCCCCGGTGGTCTTCGCCCCGGTGTCCCCGCAGCTCCTGCTGGCCCCCGCCTTCGCCCGCCTGTTCCCCCTGCTGGCCCCCGACCTGGAGGCCGTCAACGCCAAGCGCCCCGAGAAGAAGCGGTTCGCCGGCGTGGCGGACGTGGACGCGGCCCTCCCTGCCCACGGAGCTGCAGATCCAGATCAAGTCCCTGGCCTCGGCGCTGAACTCCCTGTTCGAGGCCGCCTGCACCCGGGAGGAGAGCTTCGCCGTGGGGCCCATGAGTCGCCTGGTCGCGGCGGAGCTCGCCAACCACCCCCAGGCGAAGAACCGGCGGAAAACGGCGCCCAACAAGGCGTCGATTATCTTTGTGGACAGAACCATGGACCTCACAGGTGACGTCCTGCGGATCACGGATCCTGGCTCTTCTGTTCTGTAGTCTTGTCTTGTTCTCCTCAACTGTCCCTCCTTCTCTCCAGGCGCCGTCGGTCACCACGGCGACAACCTGGTGGAGAAGATTCTGACAGTTCTGGATCCGCTGCCGGGTCACGTGACGGACATCCAGGTCGACATGGTGGAACTGACCAGTCTCCGTAGCAACCAGGTCTCCCAGGGAACCCTGGCGCCCGGCTGTCTGGCTCAGACCCCGTGAGTGAGACGTCCCATCTCCACACAGCTGCAGGAAAACCCATTTCTTCCAAGTCCCGTTTCAGTCTATAGTCCTTAATCACAATCACAGACCCCTCATTCGGGTCTGAGAAGACCCCCTAGCCAGGAAGACCCAGTGGGAACAAGAATAAACTTTGAGAAGCTAGACATTAGGATCAGTGCAGAGTAGACGTTAAGTAATTGGGAGGCAAAAACAAATACTAAAGCTGGCCATAACGTCTCCCAACGGGCCATAAAAATGTCCTTTTGGATCTCATAGAGTTCTGTTGATTAGATATTTATAATGCATTTAGCACTGATCTGGAATCCACTCTCTCAAACATTTTGTTGGCCACAGCTCCTACTACAGCTGGCTGTAATCATTTCCTCGTAGTTCAGTATCATGGCAACAAATTCAAGTTTATGTTACACTACTTTATTATATTATATAGTATTGAAAGACCTGAATAAATAAGTCCCTATGTTCCCTAGGTTCAAATTCAGCAACTATTTCATATTGTCCCCCTTTTCTGCCCCAATACACGCCCATTCGGTGGGTTAGCCTGTCTTAGTTTTGGTCATGTGACTTGACTAGAGACTCAAAATACAACACTGTAGCATTGGTAAATATTCTAACACTGCTGTCTCTGTGTCTGGTGATGATAATAATAATAATACATTCAATTTATATAGTGCTTTTCAAGGTGCTCAAAGACGTTTTACACAGAGACAGGGCAAATGTAAGGTACATGGAGAAGATGAGTGAGGAGTAGAGGAGACATGCGAAGGGAGGGAGGGGAGAGGAGGGAAGGAGGTTAACTGTTGAACATTAACTGTTGAACAAGTTGTTAAACATCTTAACACATAACTGTTTCTACATTACAAGGAGAACTTTGATGTTCCCAGAGAACGAGTAGGATAAGACTGTGGTGCAGAGACATAACTTGGTATTTGGTGTTTAGCGGGCCATGACTAGCGTCAGGTGCCAGGGAGCTGGTGAAGCAGTGACTGTAATGGTGATTGCACGTGTTAGACTCCACCGCAGTGAGCGGCAAGGGGTCGGTCCTCATGTGCTCCATTCCTTCTGTTCTTCCCCCGAGAGTCGACAAGAAAAGGCTTTTAGTAAGGCTTCATTTGGCGTGTGTGTGTGTGTGTGTGTGTGTGTGTGTGTGTGTGTGTGTGTGTGTGTGTGTGTGTGTGTGTGTGTGTGTGTGTGTGTGTGTGTGTGTGTGTGTGTGTGTGTGTAAAAAGAGTGCATTATGTGTGAAATCCTTACTCTACTGATAGCGGTTTAGTGTTGCACTTTCTCCTACCAAATGTACTTATTATAAGTCGCTTTGGACAGAAGTGTCTGCTAAATGCCCTGAATGTATGTATAAGCCAATAGATATTTCTCCAGTACCAACAGCAGAGGCTTGAACTGGCACACTATTATTCAACTGGGCTGGAAGTTGTGCTGTAGTGAAGTGGTCAGTGAAACAGGTTTACTGATTATCCCCTGATAATCAGGGGAATGTCCAGCCTACAATCTACAATATGCCATCAATTTACACCCCTCAAAAAGGATATTGTAAAACGACTTATTCTGATACAAACTGTTGATTATTTTTTGTGGACATGGATGCAGTGCTTGTTAGTAATGGCAAGTGATTAATATGGCACATCAATCTTCATCTTCCTCTATCTTACAGGGTCATGTTCATAATAATAATAATTAGGGCTGCAACGATTAGTCGATTGATGGAAAATCAATCAAATCAAATTTTTAAAATCGATTAATTGTTGAGGTAATTTAAGTACAAATACCAAATGTTGGCTGCTTAATGCTTCAAATGTTCAAATTCAAATGTTTGGTTCATTGATCATTATAAAATGAATACTTGAAAAGTGAAAATATTTTTTCTTGGCTGCTTGTCAGATAAAGCAAGCAACTTTAAGACCTCACTGTGGACTCTGGTAACTTGTGATGGCATTTGCTATTATTTTGACATTTTATAGAAACAAATTATTGTTAGATTAATCGGCTATCGTTAGTTGCAGCCCTAATAACAATCAGAAACACTCACAAAGATGAACTTCATTTTTAGGTTAAACCAATACTGGCATCTGTTTTTAATTGGTATTATGGTGCTTCTGTTCTGAGTTCTGTATTTAGCGTTGGGAGTGTGCTAACCTCAGCTCCTCCTCCCAGGGCTCCTCCTATAGAACCTGTTGTTCACGCCTCAAAACAGTCTTTAACTAAACCCTGACGTGTCCACACCCAGCTCTGTGGTCCTCCATTGTTGATCCATGCATTATTTTCTACACCAATCCTATTCAAATAGTTGCATGGAGTAATATTGTTGACTTGATTGGCCTCAGTATTATAGACCTTGTCGGCTCGATGTCTTTTGATTGGCCGAGATTAAGGAGGACCCTCCCAAAGTGGACGTCTCTAAACCTATGATTTGTGGAGTTTTTAGTGCAGCCCAGGGAGTGTTTTGATTGGTTGGGTTGGTGTACACCGGCTCAAACTTAAGTATTAGGTGAAGCTGTAAAGTGAACCTTTGGTATAATATTTCCCTCTGTAATTCCAGGATAATGCCAGGATATTTTTATAGATTAGTGCAGAACTGTGTGTACTTTTAGACACAGGGGTGGTCTCCACACCGACTGCTGCAATTACAGCAATATGGTCTTTCATAACCTGCTGGGAATTAGGCCGAACAATAACTTTCACTTTCCAGAGCAAATGAGACTGTGTGTGTGTGTGTGTGTGTGTGTGTGTGTGTGTGTGTGTGTGTGTGTGTGTGTGTGTGTGTGTGTGTGTGTGTGTGTGTGTGTGTGTGTGTGTGTGTGTGTGTGTGTGTGTGTGCGCGTGTTTGTGCGTGCGTGCATGCGTGCGCACACCCGGACCGACTTGCCGTTCTGTTGTTCCGCGAGACTTCGCTGCTCTGCTGCTTTCTGTCGGCCAGTGAGATAATGGCAAGTTTAACATGTGCTGAGGTTCAGTGAAAGCGACAGTGGGAGGGTTAGTTTTGTGTCCGACTGTGTTTTGTGGTCTTGCACCTTCCTGCCCAGTTTGTGTCATGTGCTGTGCTTGGCTGCACACCCCACACCCACCCCCCCCCCCCCCCACACACACCCCACACCACCACCCCCTCACCCCTCCCTCTTTTGATCCGGGACACAACCCATACGAACACCATTGGCAGAGGGCACCAAACAAACTCAGCGTCTCAGACTCTCGGCCCCCACAGGCCTCTCATCTGGCTGCCGCGGGTTTCAGGCCCTGCGGTGGGGGGGAGGGGGGGGAGCATGGGGCATGTGCACGTGGGCAGGGACCGGCGCGGGTGGCCGAGGTGTCCTGGCCTCGGACCAACGGGTCTGGCCTTGGGCCCGGGGGTTCTGCTGATCCCGGGCCAGATCCAGGCAGCCAACCGCACTCGGGACCAAGAAAACAGCGCAAGTATGCCACCTCCGCACAAACGTAGCTACCGAGCAAAACACTGAGAAAACACACACCTATTTCTGTCCCGACCAGTGAGGGGGAAAATGAGAGAGGAGTGCCGAGGAAACACACACTTATTCCAGCGCAGGCTTCATGGGAAAATCATAAAAGCAGAGGAGGAGATATGACCAGGGTAACAAGGAGAGAGAGAGAGAGAGACGGAGAAAATGATAGGCAGCAAAGCAGAACGAGGTTGTGTCTGTCCCCGGGAGAAGAAAGCACGGTATTTAAAAAGAGGAGCCACATTCATTCCACCGTGGTTTCCTGTCGTCCCCAGATATTGTTTTCCACGCTATACTTAGTCTGTCAAAATGTTCGGCGCAGAGGATTATCGCGGACAATAGCGCAAACAGTCGAGAGAAAAACCCGAGGCAAATCCTGCGTTTAAAAAAACACACAAACAAAGAGACTCCTTTTCGGTGGGTGACCGGTTCCCACACTGGTCTGTCCGTGGGTGATATAAATATGGAGGGGGAGGTTTATTTAATCGGGGGGGCCAGGAGTTCAGTTGATCAGTGGTATGCAGGATATTGATATTGGCCAACCGCTGGCTTCCTGGACCACAAATTGTGCTGCGCTGTTCAGTTTTCCATGTCCAGACGCTCAAACATGTACGGAAAGTGGCAGCGCAATGATGATAATAACAATAACCCTAATAATAATTATAATATTAATGGTGTAATGATTTTTATTTCCATATTTGTAAAACTTCATAGGCGCTTTCGAGGCGTTTTAGAAAAGTGCTTAAGCTAAACTACGGAAAACAATGACCCAACAGAAATGTGGTGAATCTAATAAAAACTAATGACTAAAAAGTTCACCAGATGTTACCCGGCGTATGAAAGGACCGACTGTGGGCTGCCCTCGTCGGAAACATCTGCCCTGTTTAGTCTCTGATGGGACTGCTAACTACTGCCTGATCGTCTCCCTCTATCTTCCTCTTTCCTCACAATAAGGTATTTCCTCCCCTCCCTCATCCTCCCTCCTTATCTGGTGCAGATAGCGGTACACAGTCGCAGGAGCTTTGATCACTCCAGCCCCCCCTTCTCAAGTTTGTTTTTGTATTTTCTCCTCTTTTAAACGAACTAGTGCAGTGCCCGTTCAAAGCGGGTCTGTTCGGAACGGGCCGATTGCTTGGCCGGCTATTCGGGACCCGGCTATGTCAGGGAACAAAAGCGTCGCGATGCTTGAAATGTTTGAGTTTACCGCACAACAAAATGGCAAACTTACAACAAGACTTTGCTGCAGTGTAACATCTCCAGTCTCTCCGGTCTCGCTTTCTTCACGTGTTCTTGAATGTATGTACTAGCGAGCGACGGAGAGCGAGCTGTACCCAGCATGCCGTTCGGCGGTGTAACAGTTAATAGGGTTCCCCTCTTAATACACTACACAGTGTGGCGGTAGTAACGCAATAAATACTAATAAATATGTCCTTTAGAAGGACAGACATACAGACCTAACTTATAGTTAGGTTGAATGGTGCCCTAACCCAAATGAATGCAGACTTTGTTAAAGTGAAGGACAACAGGATCTAAAAACATAGAATAACCATAGTGTATCACAGAGGGATGTATCCACTACACACACCTACCGAATATCTTGTCAGGAAAATGTCAAAAACTTATATTAATATATATTGATATACTGTATCTCAAAGTCATTAAATCGGCTTGAAGGACTAGAAGGAGATCGCTAGACTGAAATTACGTGAGATTGCGATGGATTTCACGGAACATCATTTTCTGATGCTTTATGCACACCTTGATAACCCCTAATTACAAAATGACTTAAGACATAAATCACAGATTTCTGATGTCCACCACTTTAACTTAATTACCGTAGTCAGAAAAGTGCTGACACATTTACAAAATAAAGTATTCAAATGTCCTGCTAACTAATCCCCCCCCCCCCCCATCCTGTGTCTTCGTGTCCCGGCCTCCATTTGAAGTGCAGTAAACAAGGCAATGAAGACACAAGGCCTCTGTCCTCACCCCTCCTCCCCCTTCCCCTCCCCACTTTCCCTCCTCATTACCCTTTCTGTATTTCCTTCCCTCTCTCTCTCTCCCTCCCGACTCCCCCTCTCTCCTACAGCTATCTCCCTCTCCCCCACCCCCCCCTCTCCTACAGCTATCTCCCTCTCCCCCACCCACCCCTCTCCTACAGCTATCTCCCCCCCCCCCCGCAGCTATCACTCTCTCTCCCTCCTCTTTCCTACAGCTCATTCTCTTGTGGTTACTCTCACCTCTCTCTCTACTCTCACCCGCATTACTCTCTCTCTGAAGATTCAAAGGGCTTTATTGGCATGGAAAACGGTACATTGTTACATTGCCAAACCACAAAAGTAAAATACGATGCAACTTAATAAACAAAATAATAATACGATAGGACTTTTTTTTGTGTCTAAAATACAATCTCTCTCGCTCTTCTCCAACTCCCATTCTCCCACTCCGTCTCTCTCTGTCTCTGTCTCTGTCTCTCTCTCTCTCTGTCTCTCTCTCTCTCTCTCTCTGCCTCTCTCTCTCTGCCTCTCTCTCTCTGCCTCTCTCTCTCTGCCTCTCTTTCTCTCCCCCCCTCTTGCGTCCATAAATCTGCAGGGTCACTGTGTCCCGTCCCTCTTGTCAGAACACCCTGTAACTGCCCGCCTCGGGTGGTTGTGTTTTTGGGTCCGGCCCGTTCTGGTACCGTCCCCCCTCCCCCCCCCACCCCCCCCCCCCCCTCCTCCCCATCATCAGTCTGTCAGGTCTCCTGGGTCATGTGGTCCTCTCCTGGGATGTTTACAGGAAACTTTCCTGTGTTCTCTGTCCCCGCAAAAAAAAAAACGTTGGCCTGTCTGTTTGTCCCACACTATGGAGGTGTTCGAAAAAAAGGTGGAATTATTATTTACTATTTCAGTCGTTGTGCTGATGCGTTTATCCAAAGTGACTTACAGCGAATAGTTTTAGGGGCGTGTCATTAGCGAGCGGGTAGGGGTTAGGCAACACGCTAGAGGACGGCCGCAGACATCGGGGGATCGAACCCGGAGCCTTTTCGGCCGGGAGTCTGAACCCGGGAGTCTGAACCTATCCCGCCTCACGAAGGCGCGTGTCTGTCGCGAGTCTCGCGGTTAAGCGTTTGACTCCAAGCCGTACGGTTCTGGGATCGAACCCCAATGTCTGCAATGTCTGAAATAGTAAACGGCGCTCAATAGGACCTTGGAACGGAGTACTTCTCTTCGTCATCGTCATCATTATCATCATCATCATCGTCGTCCCCACATCAGGAAGTACTTAGTGTTGGTAGTAGTGCGGCACGTTGACTCAGAAACAAGAAACGCTGTCAAATAATCACGATACATGAGCGGTGACTCACGCGCGCACGAGAGGGATCTTTTTTTCAATTATGGGATGTTGTGTGGAAGTGCACTACATCCTCCGTGACCGTCTGCCACGCGATCGGCTTGTTTGTTTGTGCGTAGTTAGTATTTGTGTGTGTGTGTGTGTGTGTGTGTGTGTGTGTGTGTGTGTGTGTGTGTGTGTGTGTGTGTGTGTGTGTGTGTGTGTGTGTGTGTGTGTGTGCTCGCTTGCCAAAAAGTTAAAGAGGGGTTTCAGGCGGACAGCGAAGGACCCCTGAGTCAGATCCAGCATCACGCTTCCAGGAACCCTTCCCCTCCCCCTGACCCCCTCCTCACCCACCTCCCCCGCGCCCCCCTAACCCCCCCCCCCCACCCCCCGCAGTGAGCAGTGTGATTGCCAGCTATCCGCACACTTTCGCCGCTAAGACACAACTTTGGTCCGTGCGTCCCAACGCTCGCCGCCTTAACTGCCTCTTTATGGTTGAGCGGCCATTACACATCTGGCTGAGTTTAGCTTGAGCTCGACAATGCACGCACGCACACACACACACACACACACACACACACACAGAACACACACACACACACACACACACACACACACACACACACACACACACAAACACATGCTCACTTACAGTAACACACACACACACACACAGAACCACACACACACACACAGAAACACACACACACACACACACACACACACAGAAACACACACACACACGTACACACACACACACAAACGCCTATTCACCCACTCACTCTCAGTGTACACACCCACAGAATTTGGCCAAATGAGCCAAATGGGAGAGTGGGGACCAAATCTCCACAGTGCAACAGCGCCTCCTAAGGGTGGCAGAGGGTGAGACCGGAGCCACCCCCGGGCTCCCTGGCTGTCTCTTGCGCTTCAACACATAGCATCGTATGGAAAAACACAGGCACCCCCCCCCCCCCCCCCCCCTCCCCCCCCCTAAAGTCCCCATCCCCTGCTCCCCCTCGTAGTAGAGCAGTTACTCAACAAGGAGGTCGGCCAGCTATGAAGCCCGTCTCACACCCCGGCCAATGTAAACCCCCCTCACTCCTCCTCACCCCTCAGTCCAGCACCCCACCCCACCCCACCGCTGGACTGACCAAATGGCCCGCGGACAGCATCAGGGGTGAGGTGTGGGTGAAGGAGAGTGTGGGAGGGTGTGGGAGGGTGGGGGGGGCGAGGGGTGCAGGGTAGGCAGGGGGCCAAATGAGAACCATATTTCAGCTCGACTCTGTTTTTAGCACAGCCCCTGCCTTTTTTCCTGGAAGACCCACACACACACACACACACACACACCTGGGACACACACACACACACACACACACACACATGCACAACTCTGTGTACGTGCATGCAAGGAGACAATCTCCCATCAGGCGCACGGCGCGAACCCGCGCGCGATTGACACGGTGGTTTAGCGCCGGCATTTCAACAACGCCAGTTATGTGTGTGTTTACGGTGCACGTAATTGCAGCACCACCCCCCACTCCCACTCCCACCGCCGACCCCACCATCCCACCATCCCTGCCTCCCGCTCCATGCGGGGAAATATGTGTCTAGGGATACGTCTTTTAAAAAGATGAGCAGCAAAACGCTCTCTGTGACACCGCGGCGCCGTTTGCGCTGTCACAACACTGTCTCACAGCTGCAGGTCTCGCTGCGAATGCGTCCTGTTTACAAGCCCTAATCCAAGGGGAAGTAAACAGCATTGACAGGCTAACTTTTCAACACTTCCCTTTGCTTTCTCGATAAATGTTTACTGTTTGTGTGTTGCTCTCGTCTCTGGGACTTAATGAGGTGGATCCGGAACTGCGCCGCTCTCCTTCTCGTTTCTCGTGTCTTTTTAATTACTTTTTTACTCTTATATTTCCGTGTCCCTATTATGCAAAGTGTTCTGAGGATCTAGAAGTAGCTAGATTATTATTATCGTTATTATTATTTCGATGCTCTCTGCAGGAGCTGGTCTGGTTTAGGATGGTCCCTCTTGGCTGTGTAGGAGCTGGTCATTGTGTCTGGTCCCAGTGTGAAGATGGCGCATGGCCCAATAGCGAGACCCTCTCCTCCCTGTTGTGCCGCGGCCCAGCGTCTGCAACAGATTACATCTGAGATTGAACACATGGCAGCAGTTAGGGAGAGAGAGAGAGGGAGAGAGAGAGGGAGAGGGAGAGAGAGAGACAGAGACAGAGAGAGAGAGAGAGAGGGAGAGGGGAGAGGGAGAGAGAGAGGGGAGAGGGAGAGGGAGAGAGAGAGGGGAGAGGGAGAGGGAGAGAGAGAGAGAGGTGACAAATAGTATAGTTGTCAGAGAACCTCTCTCCCCCTTCTCCTCTCCTCCTCGCTCCGTTCGCCTGTATTCCTCCTCCATTCGTGTCGTCCTCCCTTATTCCCGCAGACAGAGGAGGAGCACCGAGGAGGCGTAGGTGGAGCATGAGGAGGAGGAGGAGGAGGCGGTGGGTGTGTCGCCGTATATCTGAAGCTTTGAAACAGGCTTTTGATGCTCCTCTGCATAACCCATCAAAGCCTTTTGAAAGAGTCTGGATATCAGAGGGTGAGATAAGGGACGTGATGGCAGCGCTAGCCGGGGACACCCAGGCCTCTTTTATGGGGCGATGTGTCGCTCAGGGAGACTAACGGGGGGGGGGTGGACCCCCAGAGACCCCCAGAGACCCCCAGCACAGCTCACCAGCTCCCAGACACCCAGCTTGCGAGCTCCCCATGGAGACAACGTCAAGATGGCTCCAGTACCCCAGGCAGTTGTTGGCAGACTACTCCCTTCCTGCACCACCTCCTCCTCCTCCTCCTCCTCCTCCTCCTCCTCCCTTCCACCACCTCTTTCTCCTCTATTCCTTCACCACCTCTGCCTCCTCCTCCCTTCCACCACCTCTTTCTCCTCTATTCCTTCACCACCTCCTCCTCCTCCCTTCCACCACCTCTTTATCCTCTATTCCTTCACCACCTCCTCCCTTCCACCACCTCTTTATCCTCTATTCCTTCACCACCACCACCTCTTCCTCCTCCATTCAGTCACCACCTCCTCCTCCTCCTCCTCCTCCTCCTCCTCCTCCTCCTCCTCCTCCTCCTCCTCCTCCTCCTCCTCCTTCATTCCTCCACCTCCTCCTCCTCTCTTCCTTCACCTCCTTCTCCACCTCCTCCCTTCCTCCCAGCCTCCCAATAAGTAGATGTCGAATGAATGAGTTTCATAACCTGGTAGACAGCGATAGCATCTCCGTGCGGCGACGCTATCGGCTGGAGACGTCATTAGCATCCCAATGGTTATGATAATGAGTCTAAAATGTGATGCGCAAGAGAACATTCCCAGCTCATATCTCCACCCACACACACACACACACACACGCACACACACACACACACACGCGCACACGCACGGGGCGAGTTGCGCAAGTTCCCCATGTTCCCCGGTGATTGTTTCCCGCTCTTCCTGTGGGAGACGGGCCTGGTGGTCCATCTAGTTAGACCCCCTAAGGAGAGGACAGGCGTTCACATCCATGTGGGTCCTCTGGGGGTGTTTACATGCAGACAGACGCACGCACATGCACACGCACACACGGACTCTGAGCTAACAGCTAACACAACAACAACAACAACAAGGGTGAAGCAGACAAGACAAGGGTGAAGGTGTACTGTGTACACGTGTGTGTATATATAATCAGATAATTGGGGATACTTCTACTCTGTAATTCCTTCTGGAAGATGCGTATTCTGAACTGTGTGACGCATGAAGAGGACTTGTTCTTATTGTGCATGTTAAGGTACTTTGTAAAAGTGCAATATTACAGATTAAAGATATACAATACCATATAATTCATCATTATTATTATATTGTAATTAAAGTGAGTGTCTAACACACACCCCCCCCCCCCCCCCACCAGCTGCTCCCCCGCCCGGGTGCTGTGGGAGGCCATGCTGAACGGCAAGCAGAAGGAGGCCATGATGGAGGTGCGTCGGCACCTGGTGGAGGCCGCCAGCAAGGAGAACCTGCCAATCAAGATGAGCGTCGGTAAGCTCCTCCCACATGTGCGGCGGTCATCGGAGCACACGCACACGCACACCCTCAAATGTATATCCTATATTAGTTTGACACATTAAAACTATTAACAACATTAAATTATTATATAATTCAACGTACGGTATTCATCCTGGGTTTTTTTTTTGAGTTCGTCATGAGCAGATGTTGTGACACATGTGGTTAATATGTTCAAAGGAGACGTGTTGTAAGACCTGTCGGCACAACAGTGCCCCCGAAGGACAATAGTGGTCACTGCACCACTTTGTGTTTTAGCATCTGGCCACAGAGGAAATGCTTACCACATGTTGGCACACACACACACACACACACACACACACACACACACACACACACACACACACACACACACACACACACACACACACACACACACACACACACACACACACACACACACACACACACACACAAACAGTGCTCTTGGAAAGCTTTTGTTGTTTGTTAATGATGCTGAAGGGGCCTGATTTGAGGGGTAAAACGTACGTGGAGTCATGCAGATATAAAGACAGGAGACGAGCTAACGTCCACGTCCAGGTCTAGACCCGAGGAGGGCCTTCTGACTCACAGACACGAATGGATGAATCACACTGAGGTTGTTACGCTCTCAGACACACACACGCACACACACACACACACTCATTTAAACACACACACACACACCCAGACACACACACAAGGTTCATATACAGGTTTCTGGGGGTGGGGGTCTTAAGGAGGGGTCTGGTGGTCCCTGGACGTCTCTAAACTCAGAGGTTAGGCTCTCATCTGTCTTACCAGGCAGGTTGTCTATTGGCGTGTCACACACACACACACACACACACACACACACACACACACACACACACACACACACACACACACACACACACACACACACAGTCCCCACCCCCCACATGTTTCCCATCCTTCACTCCCCTCCCTCCCTCCCCCCTACCCGACCCCACCTCATCTCTCGCCCTCTTTTACCCTTTTCTCTTTATTAAGACGACCTGAAGCACAACCAAGTTAAACCCAGGGCTTTCAATAAATAACCCTCTCCCCCCTCCCCCCCCCTCCCTCCCCCTCCCTCCCTCCACCCCATCACTGCCCTCTCTCTCACTTCTAAAGTAAAGCCCAACTTTTCCAACGATAAATCACATTGCCATGGCTTTTCTGGAAGTCATTTGCAGAGCGTATAGACTCACAACGCGGCACTCGACCGATAAGGAGGCCTGTATGTATTCGTACGCCGCGTGTTTTTCCATAGCGCGCGTGTATATTCTTTTAGCATATTAAATTTTGTGTATTTTCATAGATGTAGTGGTGGCGAGAGCTTCGCTTTTGTTTTGTTTGATCTCCCCAGGATGAGACGGTGGAGCCAGAGAGAAAATAATCTCTCCCCAGCCTGAGAATGTCCTGGTGAAACGCGTTCTCACACAATCACACACTGATGAAACTCCCTGTGTGTGTTTGTGTGTGTGTGTTTGTGTGTGTGTGTGTGTGTGTCTGTGTGTGTGTGTCTGATGTGCGCACATATCAAGGCCGTGCTGACAGGCTCTGTGTTGTAGCTCGCGTAGTCGCGTGTGGCCCTAATGTCCCAGGTGCATGCTGGGAGTTTGACAGCCGAGCGGAACCGAATGTAGGCGATGCCTAACCGTGTCTGCCACTCCGAGAGGACATTTTTATTTAACTAGGGGAATATTTCATGAAATGTTTGTATTGCGCTGAATCACCCACTCTTCTGAAAAGTGAATAACCCTTAAAATACCGCCAAAAATAACGTTGAACAATAGCCAGCGATCGTTTGTGTGCGCATGCATACACACTGTTCATATCAGCGGATCAAGTAATTTCCTCTTATCTCTGCCAATCCTGTCTGGTTATGCCAGAAGATTCATTCAAAACAGAGACCACACGTGTACATGCTCATTCACGGCCAGCATAAACGCACACACACGCGCACGCACACACACACACAAATACACACACCCCTCACATGCATGCACACATATGTGCACGCACACTCATGTAGACATTTACTCACACACATGGACGCAGACACACCAAATCCACGCACACACAAGCGCATGTACTCGCACACATGCATTCACACACATACAGTACACACATACAGTACAGACGTACGCGCGCACACACACACCAACACACACACACACACACACACACACACACACACACAGTAAGGGAGAAGCCGGGCACAAAAGCATCCTTTCATGAGGGCAGGAACCCGAGCCGTGTGGACTCTGGTGTGTTCTGGTAGACTCTGGTGTGTTCTGGTGGGCTCTGCAGGGTCATGGTCATAAATAATCCACCCAGGACCCCCACCACCTCCTCAGAGTGCTGCTTCCTGTGTGCCCCACCCCCCCTCCCTCCCTCCCCACGCTCCCCTCGCACAATTACTTACCGTTCGGTCGGGTCGCCGTGGACGACCAGCGCTCCGGTCCACGCGCTGACATCACACAGCGCTTAGCCTCTGGATCCCTTGGCCTCTCGGGTCCCTGTAGGCCCCTCTCTCCACGGCCCCCCCCCCCCCCCCCCCCCCAGCGGCCCCCCAGCGGCCCCCCAGCGCCCCCCAGGTCAGCCATCACTGTACTGGTGGAGCAGAAGCGCTATAATTCCCCCCTTGTCCACACACATACCACTCCCCCCCCCCCCCCCCCCCCTCCACACACAGCCTTGATTACTGGCCGCTGAACTCTGATTTACTGATTTTAAAATGAAAAAAAAACTCATTCACATTTTCGGCATTGACTTTGATGTGTGCCAGCACTCTGTTATTCTTTTATGGCATACCAGACACAGTCAGATTTATACTTGTTTTCTTTTACTTATGCTCATGACAGTATTTGGCAAACTAATGACAACGAGATATATGTCCGTTCTATTAGAGCAGACATTCAATATGAGCTTTACAATATTGGATATCTGATAATAGACGTTAGATATTAGATAGTCAGTATTGGAGAGTCGAAAGTAGTTCCAAGGGACCGGAGCTGAAATGAAAAACGACTCATTTTAATGTATGCAGACATTTCTTTCCTCGCATGGTGCACTTTCCCTTTCTTCTCGTCTCCCGGCGCCTTTAAGGAGCGATCACGTTTTGCCAGCTAGTGTCTGAGGTCCTGGTGGCTTATTCTGGGGAGCGACTGCGTTTGGCACATGCTTCTGACATGTAGCCTGGTTCTGGGCTGGTTCTGGGCTGAATTACAGTTGGCACGTCAGCACCACAACCTTGGCTGAGCTGCCAAACTTTTTTTTTTTTTCTTCTTTTCATGGCCACAATAGACCTTTTCAGGAACTGGATTTTTTTCTCATTCTGAGACTAATACCACAGTACTGTTTTCACTTTTTCTTTGGACGACAGTTGATTCTCTTAATGCCCGTGTTGACATAAAATCAAGGGGATTGTGCACACTGCCTTATCTGTGCCTTTTCATTGTGGCACTTTGCTCTTAACCTCTATTTATGTTGTGTCTGTGGGTTTTTCTTATTTTAACCATGTCAAATATGGTTTTCTGTCACGCTGCTGATGGACAATAACATTGAATGAATAAATGAATGAATTTGAATGTCAATGTGCTCCACGCAGGGACTTGTGGTGCTTTTACACCTTAGCTGTTTGGTCCGTTTTAATCGGACCCTGGAGCGTTTCCCCCGTTTGTACATTGTACACGTTTGTTTGGGCTGATGTGAACCAAACTGGTGTGGACCAAACAAACAAACTCTGGTCCACTTGAAAACGGGGGTCTTGGTCCGCTTCCAAGTGAACTCTGGTTCGGCTCGCTTTAGGTGTGAACATGATCAGACCCAACGGTCAGATGTGGGGCAATCAGGAGGTGATGGCACAAAATATGGTCAGATGACTATATAAAGCAATTACTTGTGGTCGCGCACAAAAACACTGATGTTTTTCAATTATTCAGTCACCAAATGGAGGAAATTGGGTTATTTTTAATTTGTAGGAAGCAAACAAAAAAGCAAAAGGAAAAAAAACCCAGAGACCGCACAAAGTTGTTGTTGTTGCTCCATTATTATTGTCTGCAACCAGGAAGCGTTGTGAGTTTCCCTCCCAGTCTTTCTGTCCGATAGACGCGCAGCCCATTCAACAGTGTGACGTGTTTACATTGTTTGGTTCGCTTGACAGAGTCCAGTGTGAACGCTCACCGAACCAAATGAAAATGCGACAAAGTATCAACTTTCACCCCTGAGTTGGACCGAGTCTACCGAACTAGAGGTGTGAGAGCGCCCTGAAAGTAGGTTGCACCCCGTCTAAAAAACGACTTATCAGGTTACAGAGTCACTCTCACATCACATGTTTAATAAGACATAAGTCACCCAAAAAACGCATCGAAAGTACAGTTGTAGTCCACGTAGTATTCAGCGTTTTGCCCTCGTTTTTCACGAGGCCCGTCTGTTTCTGCTCTAAGTCATCTGTTTGGCCGGGCTAAAGCAAACACTGGTCTCGTCGTCGGACAGGAAACACTCCCACATCTGGTCCTGCTTCACAATATCAACATGAAATACTAGGCTTTATGGGGAGTTCATGTGCTCTGCTGCACCCCCCCCCCTAGCCCCCTACCTCCAGCCCCACCCCCCCCAAGCCCTGGGGTTTACGGAGACTCTGCTACCCCAGGCTATCCTGGTGACCCCCAAACCCCCCCCCTCCACACACACAACCCCCACAATCCCTTGCTCATCCTGTCTCTGTGGGGATCCTGCTGGGAAGAGAGGAGAGAGGCAGGGTTAGAGCTCCTCAGTCTCTCTCTCTATCCTTTCCTTCACGCACTCTGTCTCTCTCTCTCTGTATCTGTCTCTCTGTCTCTGTCTCTCTGTCTCTCTCTCTCTCTCTCTGTATCTCTCTCTCTGTCTCCCTCTCTGTCTCTGTCTGTCTCTCTCTCTCTCTGTATCTCTCTCTGTCTCTCTCTCAGTTGGGTAAAAAGTGCTTTATTCGCATGGCAGACTTACATTTATATTGCCAAAGCATGTGAAAAGTAAAATAAGATAAAAAATGGTTGAAAATACAATATTCATCTAATCAAATACAATTATCTCTCCCTCTCCCTCTCTTTCTCTCTCCCTGCCTCCCTCCCTCTCCCTCTTCAACATGTAAGTCATCAGTGAACACCCCAGGTTCACATGTAACAGTCACACACCCTTATCACTGTTGCTGCCACGCTGACAAATGCACGCCATGACGCCCAACACACGCACACACACACACACACACACACACACACACACACACACACACACACACACACACTTGAGTATGACTCATATAAACATTATGCCGAAATCTGTCACTGTAATACTTAATCTTACACATACATGTTTGGGACGGCTGGCTGGTCCCTCATACATGACTCATTGAGACACACACACATTTAAAAACATGCACATACACTCATTTACCAACACACACCCACCCACACTCACACACACACACACACATGCCACACTTGGTTATCAACACACACACACACGCACACACACACACCACTTGGTTATCAACACACACTCACACACTCAGTTACAAACACACACCCACACTCATTTAACAACACACACACACACGGACACACACACACACACACACAAACATTTAACAACATGCACATACACTCATTTACCAACACACACCCACACTCACACACACACACACACACACACACACACACACACACACACACACACACACACACACACACACACCACTCAGTTATCAACACACACTCACACACTCATTTACCAACACACACACACTCATTGAACATTTCTTCTCACGTCCTCCCAGCCAGTGCTGATAGAGATAATATTATGGTGTGCTGAGATCCTCTGTCCTCTGCTGTGAGTGTGTGATGGTTATTAAAGAGTGGTGGCTATTTATAATAAACACACAGCTGTGAGAATCTCACTTAGCCTGTGTGTGTGTGTGTGTGTGTGTGTGTGGGTGTGGGTGTGTGTGTGTGTTGTTAAATGAGTGTGGGTGTGTGTGATGAAGAATAACTTATTTTAGGACACTTCTTGAAAGCAGAGTATTTGATTTAATTAAGGCACGGTCATGGGAAGACACATGGGAGCATTTATTATCTTCAACGAGACAATGGGTATAATGATTCTTATGGGTAAACTTTCACATTTTGGGCAGTAAGAACTAAGGAAACAAAAGGTGAGGGGAGTGAGTGACCTTCGTGGAGAGTTAAGTGTTGGCCATGGAAAGGACAAGTTAATATGGAATCCACACAATAAAGAAGTGAGTAGATCAGCATGGCCTCAATGCCAGTTTCGTGGCTCCAATGACGATGCGAATGCTTACTAACTTAACACCTTTCAATTGGGGAGAGAAAGAGCGATACCTCTAGGTACAAAGATACGTTATACAAAGGTTTATTTAATTAACTATATACTGTAGACGCTTATATATTTTATGTGTTGCGTAGTTCATATATTCCACGACAGTGGAAGCTTTTGTGTAGCAGTGACAAAGCTGATTGTGTGTATGTGTGTGCAAACTGTTCATGTGTGTGCATGTGTTCATTAGTGAGTACATTTGTGTGTGCATCAGACACAGTGTTGTGTGTGACTGGGCCAGGACTTACCTATGTCTTGGTACTGTGATCATATAGATGATCACAGTCTATCACACACCAAGGCAGATCCAGTAGTTTACCGACCAGGTGTGCCAGTACTTACTGTGGTGATGTTGTGGTCATATTGGTGATCACAGTCGTTCACAGCAGACTGGCAGATCCACTAGATAGACCAGTGACTAGACCATTTCAGATCACTGTATATCACAGTAGATCGCAGTGGATCACAGTGTGATCTGTAGTGTACCCACTACAGATCTATAGCGTCTTTCCATTGGCACTTTTGGCCACGCCGAGTTTAAACGCGGCGAGTTGTGCCGATTCGCGCCCGAGATGGACCGTCTCCGGAGTCGGGCCAAAGGGAGACGATTCAGCGATCAGACTCGAGTCTACTGGACAGATTCACCGACAGTTTCTTCCCGTCTCTGTTTTTCAAGCAATAAGTGGTAAATGCCAAGTAAAACCGTAACAACAGCCTGAAAAACCATGGCGATAACTACCAACAACCATTGCACAGTGCAATAGTAAACAGCGCTACAGAGAGAGGACGCTGCTTTTAAACCCCATCGCGTCAAGTTAAGCGCGTCATCAGTTAAAGACGCTCTGTTGTCATGGAGATGCAAATCCCAGCCACGCTGGTCTGACGCCCCAATCAAGCCAGCACATGAATGGAATAGGGGGCCACTAGTGAGTATATCATGTTAACCGACGCCATATTGTGCTCCAGCCGATAACTGTAACCCCCCCACACACCTACAGGTCGAGTGACCCCCGAACAGCTGTGCTCCTATGTGCAGTTGTTCCGGAGCAACTGGGGGGCGCTAGAGAGTCACTGCGGGGTGCTGCAGCTGGGGCTGGCCACGGCGCAGACCCTGCGACACCCCTCCCTCCCCCGCTGGGACGCATGCCTGGCCTGCCAGCGGCTGCTGCTACAGGTACGCATACACATATATGCACACACACACACACCCACACAAACAGCACACACACGAATGCACACACAAAGATATGCACACACAAAGATATGCATGCGCACTTGAGCTGTTTGGTCTGTTTTAATCGAACCCTGAGCGTTTCCCCTGATAGTAGTGCAGTTTGTTTGCGGTGGTGTGAACCCTCATTCGAACTCTGGTGTGGCCCAAACAAACAAACTCTGGTCCACTTGAAAACGGGGGTCTCGGTCCGCTTCCAAGTGAACTCCGGTTCAGTTCACTTTAGGTGTGAACCTGATCCGACCCAATTTTAGGAAGCAAACAAAAAAACAATGCATTGTGGGTTGAATGCGCGCTTTTGCCGCAAACTAAAGATAGTAATCCTATTCATCCACGTTCAACTGAACTTTTCCTAGTCAGACGGTGCAATCAGGAGGTGAAAATATGGTCGACTATATAAAACAATTGTTTGTGGTCACTCACAAAAATACTGAAGTTTTTGAATTATTCAGTGACCAAATGGTGGAAATGGGGTTATTTTTAATTTGTAGATAGACCAAACAAAAGGAAGCAAACCCAGAGACCGCACAAAGTTGTTGTTGCTCCGTTATTATTGTCTGCAACAAGGAAGCGTTGTGTGTTTTCCTCGAACTTTCTGTCCGATAGACACGCCGCCCAGTTCAACAGCGTGACGCGTGTTTACGTTGTTTGGTTCGCTTGACAGAGTCCGGTGTGAACGCTAACCGAACCAAAGCGAAAATGCGACAAAGTATCAACTTCACCCCTGAATCGGACCGAGTCTACCGAACTATAGGTGTGAAAGCGCCCTTATGCACGCATGCACACACACACACGCGTGCATAGAGCTCTACCTCAATTTTCGTTGTACTTCCGTACAATGATAATAAAGATATTCGGATTCGGATTCTGATACACTCACTCACAAAATGTGTATGTGCAACATGTCACACACATTGTGACTGCGCATTATAACATATACTCCCCACACGTACTCCTGTCCTGTTCACATGTCTCGCCGCTCCCCAGCGCTAGATATACGTCTGTATGATGAGCAGCCGTATCAGTGTGGAGCGGGACAGCCGAGGGGCCGCTCCGCCTCCGCCTCCGTCTCCCGCTGCAGACAAGAGGCCGCTTGTGTTTGTGGGGAGCATGTTGTGATCCAGTAAACATGGCCGCGCGCCACGGCGTTTAGAGGCCCTCGGAGGAGGAAGCGGCGTTCCTCCTCGCGGGGGCGGGCCGGAGCGCGGGGCGGATGTACACGTGTCGGACCGTGGCCCGGGTCAAAGGTCAACAGTACAGCTGTGCAAAGGGAGTGAGATTGAGGGAGGGCGAGCGAGGCAGAGGCACACAAAGAAAGACAGACAGATAGAAACTGTAGACATCTTTGTTGTATTTTTTTATTTTTTTTATTGGAATCTATTTTGGATTTTTTTAGTGGTCTGTGTAGTGCTGTTCTTGAGGAAGAAGGCCGCCGACACAGGATTGCTTTTAACTCACTTTATTTGTTTAGCTTTAGGTATTAATCTATGAAGCAAATGGAGAGGAATTGTAAAAGTCACGCGCATGGAGCTCCCCCTTAGCTGGATATCTTAACAGATACGCTGCCTGGGGGTTTCTGTCCTCCCCCGGATGTGTTGTTTGGTAGTACCTGGGCAGGCGTGGCCTCTATGACGCATACTATGCTCTGATTGGCTAGTGTTGAACGCCCGCCCCCAGTGTATTATGTGTGCCGCCATCTGGTGGCCAGGTGCGGTTAATACAACTTATATATTTCTTTCTGTTCCCTTGTGGCTATGTGAGGATATTACAGCCTGTTGATACATATGCTGTTATTTATTCTTAACATCTGGTCTGCTCTTTCCTCACGCCGATCACTTTTGAACTTAATTAAATTCAGAGCAGCAGTGCAGACCGTTAAAGCTGCTATGCTTGTTGAAATATGTACTATGCAATATTTCAAATCCATTAAATGGTATCAATTGTCTAACTATGTTTATACACGTGCTATCCTGCTATAGTGCTATATAGTGCTATAATGCTCTGAATATGTGCTAAACTGAGGGCTAATTCTGAATCTGTGCTACCTTTGCGCTATATTCTAAATACAGGTGATGCTAACTCTATTCTCTGAACGCACGCTACGCTAACTCATTTCTGAACACGTGCTACGCTAACGCTATTCTCTGAACACGCGCTACGCTCACTCTATTCTCTGAACGCATGCTACGCTAGCGCTGTTTTCTGAACACGTGCTACGCTAACTCTGTCCTCCGAACACGTGCTACGTTAATTCTGTTTTTCTGAACACGTGCTACGCTAACTCTGTTTTCTGAGTACGTGCTGTGCTATAGTCTATATAAGCTAGCTCATACCAAGTCCATTTCCTCCCCGGTGTTTTCATGGACTCTCTTAATTACACCTGGGGCTGTAAAGTGAGCGGCGGAGCGCCACGCTACTTAGGAACTTATTAAAGAAAATAAGAGGAAAAACAACACAGCAGCATCCACCCGCTCTCCCTGCCAAACTTCCTACCGCCGTAAACCATATGCTCCCAGCCGAGAGAGAGGGAGAGAGAGGGAGAGATGGAGAGGGGGAGAGAGATGGAGAGATGGACGGAGATGGAGAGACAGAGTCAGAGGATCTCAAGGCTTAGCATCCATGTTGTATTAAGCCAATCTCATCCACTTACTATGTTTTAATATCATATTCATATTGTGATATAAGTCTACAAATCCTCAGGAATTTTGGTTAGGGCCATACGGGCATTTTTTTTATTTTACCCGGTCTTAAGGGGAACATTATTGACATTTTTACGATTGTCTAACCACACATTGTTTTGGAATAGTAACAGAATTGTATTTTATCGACGATAAAACGTTTGCATTTCAGTCTTTCATTGAAATGCATGAGCCCCTGGTTGCTCATTGGCAGGTTTTAAAGGCTCTATTTCCAATCGAGTCAAGGTTTCCATGTTAAATTTTTGAAACGAATGGTTCTCACAAACACATTGCTGCTAACTATCTGACGAAATAAATTCTCTGATTTGCTAACGCGATACCAAAACAAAAACAATACTTGATATCGAGTGTAATGGACCATGGTTGCTCAATAGCTCCCAGGCAGTGAACAGCTCAAACAAAAACACCGTCATGTTATTGATATTGAGGTATTCGATCAACTGCGTCAATCAATTTGTTTCGCTCGACTTCACCCAGCTCCCCCTTACCTGCGTGCCAGGCCTACCGTGCGCTGAAGAAGACAACATGAGCCTTATGCACCTATAGCCATGGCCATCTTGGCTGTCAACACTAGCTGGGTGGGGGAGCTGAACGCAAGACGGTCGCCGGGTGAATAAGGTCCATGCTCGGCTCAAACCGCTCAAACCGAGACGGCCTCTGGGTGAATGAGGGCCGTACTCGGATCAAACGGGTCAACGATACAGTGACCCGGTAAAAGCAAACCTTAAACCTGTTGTTTCTGTGTTGCTGCAGCGTTTAAATTGCGCAGCGCCATGAACCAGACAGTGCTCGGCCTTCACGCAGACGCACATTCTTTCGAAATCATCACATCTCACGATTGGACCTTGGAGGCTGTTTGCCATGGCAACCGGCCTGCGTTTTTAATGAGCTATTGGGTTGAAATGGGAGGGTGTCCTCCGTGTCCTGCTTATTTGATTTTCATCTGAGGTTTTTATCGTTGTTTGTTTATTTTTTTTATTTTTTTTATTTTTGCTTTGGCCGTAGAGAAAAAAAAGTTAATTGCGTTTGAAAACGTTGGGATGAAGTGTTAAGTCTTCAGCCGTGCCTGGTGGCGGGCCGGTGTTTACCCGGCATGTGTGAGGGCTTCTGTGGGTAAGACTGCCCAGAACCTGGGCCCCCCCCCTCCCACCCACCTTGCTTGCTTGCTGCAGGGCTTGGGACTCACCACCACCACCACTACCACCACTGGAGCTGTATAGCAGAAAAGTACCTTCTTTGATGGTCTAAGCTAGCCTAGCCTAGCCTTGGCCTATAAAGTCAATAGAATATAAATTGGTCTCTCATTCGTCAACAACGATAACGATTGGCGTTTGGAGAGATCCTTTACAACGAACAAAGTTCTCCCAAAGTAGTTGCAGTGACTAATGATGAGACTGTGTGTGTGTCTGTGCGTGCGTGCCTGCATGCTGTGCGTGCCTGCCGGCGTGCGTGCCAGCGTGCGTGCTATCCTTCACCGCAACACACGGGCTCACATGCTAGCAACAACAACACCAGCGGCGGAGGGGCTAGCGCGGCCAACGTCGGCAGCAGTTAGCGGGGAGAGCAGACAGGCTAACCTCTGTCACCCGGGCCCGTTGCCGCCGCGTCTCCGCTGGGATTAGCGGCGCGAGGCCGCCTCAGCAAACATTCCTGCTCCGTGCTTTTAGCGGTCACACTAACAGCACCGGGTTTGCTTGTCACCCGCCAGACCCCCCCCCCCCATCCCCCCCCCAAACCCCCAACCCATCCCGTAACTCCCCCCCGGGTTACACAAACCTCCTACCAGTTTCCAGAAACTTCTCAGTCTGCTCCGCATCACTCCATTTCCCAAGGAATGTGTGCAAAAAAGAATGTGTTCAAAATATTATCCCCATACTGCGCACACATTGTGTAAACAGTGCGGACCGTTATTTAAGATGGATAGAATCGTTATTCAATCTCACTTTTGCTTCTGTCATAATAACAGTGATAGCAAAAGCCGGTTTTCCTTAATATGTTTTTTTGATTTTGTGTGTCGTGTAAAAATATGCGCACAATGGGGATGTGAAATGATGTTTGCCAGAACAATAACCGCCCTGTTGACGTTTTCTTTTCATTTGAAGGGCTGCGTGAGATGCCATCGGATTTTAATGTGTTGTTGTTGTTCTAGCTCTGGTTATTTCTCAGCCTGCGTCTGCCAGATTACTGCGAATCCTGCCTGTTTATGTTCTGTATGGTGAGCTTGTGTGCACTAGACGTACGGATGTTTATGCCATGACACCACAACACACACACACACACACACACACACACACACTCACCGCAGCCTGGAGCCAAATATATTCCCTCAGCGACCCCTCGTACAGTGTCCGGGGTCGCCCCCCGAGCCCCTTGTGACCTTTAACCTTTCACCCCCCCGACCCATCCTGGGCAGACACTGTCCTGCGGAACCTCCGACGCCTGAGATCTGCGTAATATTCTCGACTGTGTTCACGCCGTTTCCCCTGTTATGAGGATCTGCATGAAGAAGATGCGGCAATCTTGCACATTACTTAGCATGGCTTACGCATGCAGCATCTGGCTTCCATCACCACTTACCCTGCAAGCAGAGCAATGTTGATATTGGTCCTTTTGTCGCTTTCATCTTATCTGAGCTGCATGCCACTGGCGGACAGACAGCTTTAAGCTTGTAATTGGTCTTTCCCCAGGCTATGGTGCCTTCCACCCCCTCCTCCCCCAGAAGCCTAGACCGCCAGCACCCCCCCTCTCACCAGGGGATCTCGTTGTAACAATGGTGTGTGACTGTCTCTCTGCGACGTTGTCCCCCCGCCGGTGACCCCCTCGAACCCCCCCCCCTGCCGTTTAACGGCGTCTCATCATGCCGTGACCCGGTTTGACCACCATTACCCGCCGCGCGCCACCCCTTCACCCCCTCATCCATCCGTCCAGCCATCGTCTGTACCCCCATCACCACCACCACCACCCCTCCTCCTCCCTAAACCCCCCGGCTCCCTCCATCCGGTCTCATTAACACCCTGAGGCTGATCTCTGCTGACACCTCTGTCTTGAGAGGGCATTTCGAGGTCCAAACAATGGAAGTAAAAACTTTGAGGACATTATTGCTACTAGACCAGACTGCTCAAGACATGAAGGGCATTTTGAGGTCCAAACAATCCCTAACTATAAAATGAGGGAATCTGTATGTCACTATGTCTGTCCTTCAATTTTCTCAACAACCGTTCATCCAATCAACTTCACACTTGGCGGGTGTACTGCTGAGGACCCGAGGAAGCGCCGTGTCGAGTGTGAAGTTGTTTGGATGGGCAGTTCTCCGGAAAGCTGCAAGCGCCAATACTGGAGGTCAAGCAGTATAGGCCCGTTCTGAACAGACACATTTTAAACGTTTTGAACAGGCACTGCACAAGTATTGTTAAAGACATTGAGGACATTTTGGAGACCAGGCCTTGGTGTTGAAGACATAGACTATGTATCCCGTATTCCCACTGTCTTTCTGCTCAGTTTCTATTTCATATCCTCCCCTGTATCCCTTCATCCACTATAAACATTAGCTATATTTCACCCCTGCGTGGACGTATCACAATATTGTCCAAACACGGGCCAGAGAATAACATACACATGGGTATATCCATACCCCCCTCTCTCTCTCTGCACTGTCCGCCTGCTGTATTTTGAGGATAAACACGCCATCCGCCAGAAGAGGAAGATGGGAGGACTGAGAAAGTTGGGTTTATCGGAGGGCCGGTTATTTACCTATCTCTTCCTTCCTGTGTTTAGGCGAGGGGGATTACATCTAGAGAGGGAAAGAGTACCAGAGTTCACTTCTACCAGGATAACACAGGAATAGCCCTTTTCGACTCCTCCGGACCCTGTCTCTCTCTCCTCCCATCTCCTTCTCCCCCCACATGTCCCCCACATCCCCAACTCCTGTCTCCCCCTCCCAACCCTTTCGCCTCCACCTCCACCCCCCCCCTTCTGTCCCTCCACCAATCGGCTCATTTCCATGGCAGAGCGTCGCCGGTCGCGGCTGTGTTTACATTTCCCTGTTTCAGACCAGGCCTAATGTACCGTCTTGTTTAATAGCCAGAGAGGGCCCTGTTTAGAGTGAGGGACCTCTTTTTTTAACAGGGGTTTGATGGAATGACGGGGGCCAAAGAGCAACACTTAACCATCCTACTTCCTGTTATCATTACTTCTCAGACATAAGACACGTAGGTGATCCCCCCCCCCCCCCCCCCCCCCGGCCTCCCAGCTTTACTCATCCTCAATCGACTTGTCAGCCTGGGTTGTCCTTGGTTGAGTAATTTCCCATGAATCATTAGGAAATGCTTATGCTGCGGTATTAGAGAAAAGTATGGTGATGTTTAGGCAAATGGTTATGTTTTTAGATTAAGTATAACGATTACTTATATTATTGGTTATATACGATTGTTCAGATGGATACGTTCAGGTAAGGGTTATGGTTTAGCTTAGGCCAGGGTAAGGATTTTGGGCAAAGCCACACATCATGGAAAATTACCATCACCAAATTCTGCATAACAGCATTTATATCTGCATAAGTGATCCACTTCCCGTTCCTAGAAACTCCAGGAACTCGAGTCATTGACTCGGAGACCGTTGAAATTTGTGTATATTAGACCCAAAATGGCTGAATAGCCCAAATTCTCAGTGCCGCCGGTAATTTGCCCGCATTTGCACTTTCAACGTTCTGCTAAACACCTCCTCGTTATGGAAATGCCATCAGACCCATACTTCCCTCCACTGAGCTGAGTCTCCATGCGGGGAATGACTCTGGTAATAGTCTCGTGTGGCAGCAGCTCTCTGAGTAGAAAGCCTTTATATATAACCGGCGAATCGTGTCCCTTCACATCGCAAAATAAACTGTTCATCATACGCACAATGACATGGCACAAGTGGTTGTGCCATGTCATATCTTGGATTTTATAATTATTATTGCCAGTAGTGTTATTAGTAATATTAGTCTTTATATTGTTATGTATAATTAGATTACTGCAAAAGTGTATGACAAAGTAGACAAATTGAGAGAAAAATAGTCTATCAAACTTGTGATCAATCATGTATAGAAACTAGTGATGGGCCGATAACGGCGTTACCGGCGGTATTAACGCGAGATTCTTCATCGCCGATAATATTTTTATCGCCGTCATTATCGCGAACCGAAATCCTCCCGGTAGCACCCCCCCCCCCCCCCCGCTCAAGAATCGGGCAACTAAAGGCTCCGGTAGCACCCTCCGTTCAACAAAAAGCTCCGGTAGCACCCCCCCCCCCCCCCCCCCCCCCCGCTCAACAAACGCGCAGACCCACTTTTTTAAATCTAGATTAACCTAGATTAATTTCATGATTGCCATTAGATTAATCTAGATTAAATATTTTAATCTATGCCCATCTCTAATAGAAACCCTTACTTTTATCTTAAGTAAGGTATCTATGCACGCTAATATACTGTATAATAAATAATACTCTGAAACTGAAAATGATTCCAATGTTTTACTTGGAAAAAGACATTGTTTTCTCCGACTGCAGACAGGACTTTATTCACCGCTCGGTCCGTACGTGGCACATTTCTGCGCTGTTCTCTATTGTGTTCTGCGGCTGTTTCACTTCAGAACCAAAACTCTGGGCGTCAGGAGAACCTTTCATGTGGTCCGGGGGGGTTTTCCCCCGACACCAACTGCTTTTTTGTGTGTTGTTGTGCAAACTCCACTCAAACTTTTCGCTGCCAGGAGTAGAGGAAAATAGTATTTTTTACTTTTCTCACAGTTTTGGGTTTGTCTGAACTGCTAAAGCGGCGTGTTCCTGTGTGACGTACAGAGCTATGTTTGTACCAAGGTGAAGAGGGAGGCGGGAAATGACAGCCCTGCTGATTAGAAGCTCCCGCTCTCACGGTCGTCTTACAGTCTGGATGAGGTGTGGATCGGGATCAGAGCAAGTCAGCACCAGCTCTGTGTGTGTGTGTGTGTGTGTGTGTGTCTTTCTCTCTCTTGCTCTCGCTCTCGTTCACTGTTTCTTTGTCTCTCTTCCTCTCTCTGTTGCAACAGGTCACTGTGGTCTGCAGCCTTGCCATCCTGGGCGTCAGACATTTTATTTTTTTAATGTTTTAGTGTTCCAACAGAACACCACACATTGGGGAAGGATCCCCCACAATGCCTTGCATTCACACTGGGCAAAAAGGCTGACGAGAGAGGGAGAGAGAGAGAGAGAGAGAGAGAGAGAGAGAGAGAGAGAGAGAGAGAGAGAGAGAGAGAGAGAGAGAGAGAGAGAGAGAGGAGAGAGAGAGAGAGAGGCTCAAAGTTTTCCACTTCTTGTTCTGATGTTCATGGCGATGTCAGCCCCCCCCCCCCCCCCCCCCCCCCCCCCCCCCCCCCCCGTTTAAAAAAGCGTACATCAGGATAATATGGTGTAAGAAAGCGTAGGAGGGATTAGTCCATTCAGATCCTCGCTGGGGGGCAGGATAGTCCTAATCTGACGAAGCACCAGATGGATTGTTACACAGAACCATCTGGAAAAGTCATCCTTGGATGACTGTTTGGGAAAGGGCGGGCCCTTCAAAAAATACTTGGCAGATGATTGAATGAACCATTGGTCATCAAGGGCTAACTACAACCAATCAGATCAACAAACCATATGGTAGGAGTGCGAAAAACATCTTTTCCATCGAGAAAAGCCTTCAGTACCGATCTTTGCTCTTCTTTCAATGAAGACCCCCAATTAAACCCCAATGTCCACAGGCTATCTGTGGGCATTCATGAGCAAGATGCCCTAACCCCCCCACCAACTGTGTTATTACTGGTCGGAATGTTAAGCCCCGCCTTCCCTGACTTAGTGATTCAGTCACTAAAGCTGGTCTGTCTTAGAGGAAGTGAAAGTGATTAGATGTCAATATGAGATAAGTAAAGACATGCCAGGAATGTTTTGATGTGTATTGAGCTGAAATATATTAAAAAACGTTAATGACTAAAGATGAATATTGGCCCCCAGCTTTTCTTGTGTCACAACAATGCCCAACCAAATTAATACGGCATCTTTTATTACTATTAGTATTGAAAGCAGAGTGCATCACATCAAAACCGAAAATCACGGACAATACAGATGGGATGGGGTAAACACAACCAACGCATGGTCTCGGGTTATGACAGCTCAGCGTTGCGCGACGACTGGCATAGATTTCATATTAATGACCATATGCGGCGGGTCATGAATAAAGGCATTTTTGGAGGGGAAATTGTGGTGCCTTTGGGCAGCCCTGGTTTAGGGCTGCGCCCAGCTGTGGCTGATGTCCCCCTTTATGAACACACCGATACCAGAGACGGGGGAGACATGAAAGTGGGGGGAGTGCACGTGTGTGCGCTTCCTGTTGTCGTACACACACACACACACAAGCACACACGCACACACAGGCCTAGTGTTCAGGCCTGCAGAAGGTCCACCTCAGCTCACATTAACTATCAGCTCATTTGTCACTACCTGCTGGGCAAAGGTCAAAGGTCACAGGCCACAGGGCGTGTGTATATGTGTCTCTGTGTCTCTGTCTGTTTATGTGTGTGTGTGTGTGTGTGTGTGTGCATGTGTGTGTCTGTCTGTTTATCTGTACGTGCCCGTGTGTTTGTATGCATGTGTATATGTGTGTGTCTCTAGTTTATATATCTATGTCTTATATGCGTGCGTGCATGTGTGTGTGTGGGAGGCCATGCTTAAGCATAAACTCAGAGTACTCCAGGACCTCTACCTGGGTCTGCAGAGCGAGGGTACGGCAGCATGGTTCTCATTGTGTCTGAATGAGGGGTGAAGAGGAGAGCAGACCTGGATTGTGACCTTTGATTCATGCCCCCCCCCCCCACTACCCCCATGGAGGTCCGTGTTCTACAACCATGGGACCGTGTGTGTGTGTGCGTGTGCGTGTGTGTATTATGGTGTGTCTGAAATCGCGCACTTCTATACTTACACTTACTTTTTTGAGTGCACTTTGCGCAAATGCGTTGAGTGTGCCAAAATGCAGTGCACTGGAAATACCTCGGTCGCGCACTCAAAACGATCTAAAATTGAGTGTGGACCGATGGACACTTTCCGCACTCAACGGCCGCCATTTTGTCTACGTAGCGGAAGGGGCGGAATCAAAAATGGAGGACACACAGGAGTAACCATAGTAACAGTTGAGACCAACGCGCTCTACAAATGTAAAATAGTATTGAATATGTAAATTAATATATATTAATATATTTCATAGGTAAATAAACTTAGCGGTATGCCGTTTTCCGCCAGGAGGAAAACGGCAAAAAAAAAAAAAAAAAGTCAAACTGCGAACTCATTTCCGGTCGGTGCGCGAAGTCTGTTTTGACAGTGCACTGTAGAAATGAGAGCACTGCGCCTATAAGTAAGTGTACTGTGGGGATAATGAAGTGCACTAAATGTAAGTGCACTTACGTAAGTGCGCGATTTCAGACACAGCATTAGTCTTTGCAGAGCATCTGATGGCTAGCTAGCTAGCGCCCCCTACAGTCAGAAGGAAACTCCACTCTCCACACACACACAGATGCGAATGAAGTAGTAGTATTGCCCCCCCCCCCCCCCCCCCCTGGGGGACCCCAGGTCGCTCAGCGTAGTGAGAACAAGAAGACTTCTCTGTAATACCCTGTAATTATACCCATCTGAGCCTGCCCCCCAGACCCCCAATCTCCATCCCCCAACTCTGTTGACTCATGCCCACCTCGCGCCCCGAGGCTGGGGGGGGGGGCGGGGGGGGGCTGGGTCGACCAATCATCCGGGAGATATTGGAATCGCCGGTCGTCGCGGTAACTGAGCATCCAGGGGGTCAGGGGGGTTCAATCAGGGACACCCTCTGTCTGTTATTAATTACCCAGAGTTCCCTGGGGCGCTGGCCTGTGTGGAAGCTGAGAGCTCAAAGAGTGTGATCAGGTGGAGATTTGCTGTGTGTTTGATATATGGACCCCCTCCTCTGCCTCCTCCTACTCCCCTCCCTCCTCCTCTCCACCTAGCGGAGCGTGTGACGGTGTTTACAAAATACCGTGTTTGGCAAAAACATGTCATGTTAGCCTTTGAAGCCAATCAAGTTCAGCTCTCAAGACGACAGAACCATGAACGCAAGAAGGAACTTTCTTTTTTGTGGCCGATGATTGAAGGTTGTTCACGTCGGTTCTTGGAGGTTCGACGGTGTAACACGACCCCAGAAGTGTCTCGCGTGTATTTTCTTTTGCGGCCGGTCAGTTTACACGGGGCGCGGCTTCGCGTCTGTTTTTTTCGACCAACCACAACACCCCAGATCCCCGTCTGATTCTAGAAGTTTCCATGTTTAGGTGTTGTGACAGAGCTGGGTGGATGATGGACGGATGGATCGGTCTGCTTTTCAGCGAAGCTTTAACTTTAAAATAAAACAACATCTGTTAGTGTTACATCTGGCAGTGTTAATCCCAGCTGGTTTTTTTTCGTCCCGAACGAACCAAACTTTAATTTGTTTTTCTCCAATTTCTTTCAAAAAATGTTTTTTTTGCTTTCGGGACTTTGATTGACAGGTGGATTCGGAGAGAGATCAAGAAGAGTCAAAGTCCCCTGTCGTGTTGTGGAATAGTGTTAAACGTCTGTCATGTGTCCCTTCTCATTCCCATCATCGCATCCTCCCCTCTGTACACTGGTTTCCATAATGCCTTTCCAATCCCCCGCCAACAACTTCTCCGACTCTCTGGACTCAGAGAGTTCAATCTGGAGTCTGGACTCTCTCTCTCTCTCTCGCTCTCCCTGCTCCTCACAGTGCTGCCATTAGTCTTGTGTGCTCATGCACGCGTTGATGTTTGTGCATCTCATTAACGTCTGGATGAGAGGGTGGTGGGCGGGGCATGTTTATTAATGCAGTGTGGATAAGGCCCACGACCACATGTTGAACTGGAATACTCCCCATGCACACACACACACACACACACACACACACACACACACACACACACACACACACACACACACACAACACTCCTGCCTGGTCTGTCTGGGAGGGATTTTCTGAATGCACACAGAGGGTCCTTCGGCTGTGTGTGTGTGTGTGTGTTTGTGTGCGTGCGTAGAGAGCGAGACGAAGAGCGGATGGACTGAGAGATGTATGAAATTAAAGAATGCGTCAGAACAACTGCCAACACACAGAACATGTTTAGCTAGCTCGGTTGTAGAAACTGCATGTTCCGCTGCAGGGAGAGATCATGCTAGTTTGAGTGTTTGTTTGTCCGGGATCCGTCTCCGCCGTATCGGATTTGTTTTCTGGAACTTGAAAATGATGAAATTGTTGTTTGTAAATGGATCATATTTGGGTTTTGTTCCCTGGGAAGACGTTCGGGACATTTAGGTCTACTGGGAAAAATTCTTCCACTTACTGATGCCAACCGAAAATGAACTGACTCGAGCAAAATGAGCACCAGCCCCCGGCCAAATGCCGGTAAAATATGCAAGTGGCTGGTAGATTTCACTCACCAGCCAAAAACAGTATGGTAAACTATTGAGCGGCCGGCCAAATTTTGAACATTCACTTCGCCATTTTGCTGACGGACACAACATTTATTTTGCACCCTTCTCCTCGAGGCAAAAAAATCACTAAACACTACAATTTTTACCGATTTGGAAACAAAAAACAATTTTGAAAAACATTCAGTGCATGGAAGGAAAAAAAAAAATCTTCCACCATGACAAATACCGCCGTGCCCTATCTCTGGTACGATTTATCTGATTGCTAAACTTGATTTGAGTTCTGCATTTTTGGTTTCCACGGTTGTCCTACTTTTCATCGGTACTGAACTGAAATGCCCTGTCCCCCCTTACAGCTATTGTTCTCCACAAAGCCACGCCGGGGAGACATGTGGGTCTGGTTTGTAGCCCGTAGTTGTTCTCGAAAGCAAATGGAAATCAAATGGGGAATCAAAAGCAACCCCAAAATACAAAATACGAGCACCGACGCCCAACCGCTAATTATGAGCGCGGGGGGGGGGGGGGTGGGGGGGGGGGGGTAATGGGGTCCGGTCCCCATGAGGCCGCCATATGCTCCCTCTCTCTCTCTCTCTTACCCAAACCTCTCGTTCTGCTTACTCTCTCCATCCCTCGCTCTGTCATGCTGGTGAAGATATCGAAGCCTCCCTGTCCTCAAGCGCTTCCCTGAGCTGTGTGTGTGTGTGTGTGTGTTCAGAGGAACTACCGTCAGAACAGACGTGTGTGTGTGTGTGTGTGTTCAGAGGAACTACCGTCAGAACAGACGTGTGTGTGTGTGTGTGTTCAGAGGAACTACCGTCAGAACAGACGTGTGTGTGTGTGTGTGTGTTCAGAGGAACTACCGTCAGAACAGACGTGTGTGTGTGTGTGTGTTCAGAGGAACTACCGTCAGAAGAGACGTGTGTGTGTGTGTGTGTGTGTGTGTTCAGAAGAATTACTGTCAGCGGTCGCATCTCTTGACAGCAACATGCTTTACGGACGCGCGTCTGTATCTGCACGCTTGTTTTCCAGTGCTTTGGAGAGACGCTGTGCTGTGTGTTTGTTTGCGTGCGATCCGACGAGTGTGTTTTCAGTTTGGGTGGCCATACGGGGACGTTATTAAAAAGATATGTATACATGCCACAAGATATCACCCGCTTTAAACTTTTAAATTATGATTGCTTTTATTGCGGCGAGCACGTTCCAGTGCCACATTTGACACGTCACTGACACGGAAAGGTCAGGAGTTCAGAGAGCCACATGCTGAACAGTGAAGAATAAGTACCTTTTTTCTCTCTTTTTTTGGGGGGGGGTGGTTTCCATGGACCACTGTTCCACATCCTGTTTAAAAAAATAATAGCGCAGAGGTGAAGTAGCAAAAAGTGAATGTTATTTCTGCAAGTTTGCATGACTGTCCATTAAAAACAAGCTGACGCTCATAGTTTCACCCTACCGAGTTTGCTGTGTCTCTGCTTCACAGTGTGCAGGAGCCCCCGGTGCACAACTCCCATTCAAGACCGCGCACAAAGCCGCTATACTGTACTGTATGGGACGTGTGTGGAAACGTTATTTACTTGTTTGTAGAATACATTATGAAATATCCTAACCTCGATAAATGCGGGGTTACCGTTGCCACGCTGTACTCTAAACGGGTTCCTTGTAGTTGCTGAGCGCCGTATGCACTCTTTACTATGACACGTGTACACAAACTTCAGTTCCTAATGGAGTAAACGCAATGAATTCAAATTAATCGAAGTATGCATCGATTCATCAATTCAGCTCGATGTATCCGTCCGTCCGTCCATCCAGCTACCCGCCGGGGTCGGTTGTTCCACACGCTAAAGACGTTTGGCTCAAACACTTCGACATTTAAGCCGCGTGTTTAGTTTGAAGCCCTGGCCTAAACTTGCACAACGTCCTCACTCTGAAACCCTAGATTACAATCATTTACACAACAGTTTAAACAACCTCGCCAACTGTTGTAATGTCACTCGGAACGAAGGTTTTTGTGGTGTTCGCTTGAGGAACATTAATCAGGCGAAAGGCGCAACATAAAAAAGATTTTGGAGTGGGGATCTTTTTGGACGGGACAGATCTTACAAATGTTTGAAGGATGTGGCGCAGCGGCTAGCCAACACTCGAGCACTGTCGCTAGGTAGAAAACAATACACAGAGCCACAGACTGAAGTGATTTATCATTGGCCCTGATTGGTCAAGGGTAATTTTGCTACACAGACCCCCAATTCACACACGCTCACTATTCCGGCTTTGTGCTTTTAGCGATTTCCGTCGTTGGCCTGTAAATGTTTTTCATGCTAATCCGGCTCCAGAGCAGGGCCAGCTAGCCGGGGGCTAAATCTAAATCTGGTGCTGATGCACTTTGGAGTCTGCTGGTGTGAACACCGGGTCTGCCCTGGGCCGACACACTAGCGTGTGAAAGCAGTATAGCAGGAGGCTGGGCTCTGTTCCTGCTGAGCATGGGAAAACACCCGGGCTCTGTCACGCCGGTCCATCACAGGGTCACGCACGCACACACACACACACACACACACACATGCACAAACACACACATACACACACACACACACACGCACACACATACACACACGTGTATGGACACACATGCACGTAAGCACACATGCACGTAAGCACACATGCACACACACGCACCACATAATACATCTACATGATTAAGGTTATTATTCAAAATCTGTATCATCATTCATTATCATTATTAGTATTATTAAACATGTAAATATATGGGTTAGGGTTGGGGTGAGTCAGACTCTAACCCTTTTATCCAAAGCATCTTACAAGATCATTAATGTGTGCACTTTTTAGAATGGGTGGGAATCAAACCTTTAACCCTGGCAGTGTTAATGCCATGCTCTACCACTTGAGCTGGTCAGAACCAATACTCTTCACACTAGGAGTACTACTACTATTCAAATCATTATTATTATTATTATTATTATTATTCATAAAAGTATGAACAAGATGTGAATGATGTGAAGGAATCCTACGTAAGACGGCGACACACCGCATGGAGAAAGATGTGATTTTTTCCGTCTTGCGACTTTCACCCCGCCAGGAGAGTAACCGAGTGTTTATGAGGATGTTTGGCCATAAATACTAGCTTAAAAGAAGCAGTTAGTAGTTAGTTGTGACTAATCTGACCTCTGACCCGGCTCTGGACGCAGCATGAGACTGGGAAAGACGGGAACTGGCGTCGGAGCCACGGTCGCTTTTTGTGTTCAGACGTTGTTTAGACGCTCGGGTCTGGACGGCGTCAGAAGACAGACGGACAGACGGAGACATACAGACGGACAGATGAGGCATTAGCGATGTGTTTACCATCTGTCCAGGAAGACGCACAGGAGGAGGAAGGATGAGGAGGTGGAAGAGAGACAGGGGTCGGTGTCTCTCGCTGTGGGAAAAGAGCCGGGGGGTGGTGGTGGTGGTTGGATGTTAATCACTGCCTATAGACAGGTAAGTCCGGCGGTGCGCTGCGTCTGCCGAGCTTAGCTCCGAACAGCAACATTAACGTCTCGATGGAGGGGTCGAAGGTCGGCGGCGGCGGTTCGCTCACAAGGAAATCAAAGCTTCTTGAAAATCAAGCGATTCACACAAAAGTTGTGTTTTGATTTCTGTTTGTTGCGCCCTTGCAGCCGTACTCTTCACCTTGTGCTCATTGAACTTATCGACAAATAGTGTGATGGACGCGGCGATGCCAGCGGTTATTTTTCCCGAAGTTGTGTCTCGGTTTTGTAGTACTCGAACCACCAACTCATCAGGAAAGGGTTTCACTTCCCCCAGAGCGGCTTACCAAAGATAGATTGTTGTTCTCCTGACTTCTTAATACGCAGAAATGATTCTGCGAGTCTTCGCCCAGTCACTCTCTCTAAGGGTTATCTGTGAGGAATGAGGTCTGGATTGATAAGGAGCATTGATAATGCGAAAGGGCTGTACGTCTGCGACCCAAGGAATTCTGGGAATTGTAGGTGATCGATTGGACCCCAGAGAAGGGAGGGAGGGAGGGAGGGGGGAACAGGGGGGGTGTAACTGATGCAGACGGCAAAAGAGGTATACTGTGTTAATGTGTGTGTGTGTGTGTGTGTGTGTGTGTGTGTGTGTGTGTGTGTGTGTGTGTGTGTGTGTGTGTGTGTGTGTGTGTGTGTGTGTGTGTGTGTGGCTGTGTGTGTGTGTGTGTGTGTGTGCGCGTGTGTGAGATCCCCCTATACATTCTCTCCTATCTCGTCCCCAATCATATAGTTGTGTTCCAGGGTGACGCCTGCTTTGATTAGAGTGGTGTTATTATAGTCCTGAATCACTATGGTTCATCTCACCCGCTCAGTCTACCTCGCTCTCTCTCCCCCCCTGTGTGTGTGTGTGTGTGAGTATATATATATATATATATATATGTCTGTCTGTCTGTCTGTCTGTCTGTCTGTCCGCGAAACCACGATAGATGTCTGTCGCTATGACAACACAGATTCTCTCTTGATTTCTATCTCCCTCTTTTTCTCCCTCCTTTGCCATTTCTCTCTCTCTCTCTCTCTCTCTCTCTCTCTCTCTCACTACCTCTGTCTGCTCTCTCACTATATATCTGTCTCTCTGTCTGCTGGAATTCCACCAGGACACACACACACACACTACCTTTCTCTGTGCAGGTTCTGTCCATCTTGTCAGCATTAGACATACACCTGGTGTGTGTGTGTGACTGTGTGTGTGTCCCACATGCTGAGGGGAGTCGTGTCTTTTAGAGTTGAATGTGGTCCTATGCGACCGGTGTTTAGCGGTGGCACGCTAACTAGACGCTAACAGTGGAGTGCTGTGTGTGCAGAATTTCTCTCGCTCTCTTTCCCTTCCTATATGTCCCTCTATGTCTCTCTGTCTCTCTCTCTCTCTCCGAGATCGCTAACAGAAAGCGTGTTCTCTTCACACCTCACCACTCTGATGCCCTGAGCCCCACACAGAGCGGCCAGTCAACCACGCTGAAGCAAAGGTATTATGCCGGCGTAACCCCTGTCAGGAGAGAGAGACGCGCGGCCTTGCAGGGTTTAGCGTCACACAGCAGGTTACTATGCAAGCGGACGTCAATGCCGACGATGCATTGATACGGTTCACGCCATCAAGCCACGCAATGGTCACATTGTGTGTCGGCATTAATAGAGTAGTATCATATGGACTGTGGTTTTTAATTTTTTTATTTTACCAGGGGAACAGACAAGGAATACATTTTACAATGATATTCACATTTTACTATGAAATATACAGGGGCTCCCTCCAAATTCAATGTATTTCTATGGCATTCTAACAGCAATGTATTCAACAAATTATATACATTTAAATAAAATGTAAAAAAAAATAATTCCGGACAACCAGATGTAAACAAATAGCACTTTAACTAACTACCCGTGAAGTCAATCTAAGCAGTGGTGTTTTGAAAGCCCGAGACTTTGCTGGGAAACAGAACGGCGATTCTGTGTGTTGAAGTTTCCTGTCGCCCCTGATGATGCGCCCCCTGCTCCCGTTTTCCCTCCTGAATGTACACACACACACGCACACACACACACACACACACATCACATCCCCCCCCCTACTGTAGCGTGTTTCATAACTCAGCTCCAATTTCGCTTTTCGTTTGGTTTCCAGTAAAAATGGAAGAATAGTCAGAGCAGTACGTCTGTTCTCGTTTACAGTGTGGTCACCTCTGATTAACGCTTTATTGCATTTGTGTGTGTGTGTGTGCCCCCGCCCCAAGTGTGCTTCGGAGTATCTTTGCCCAAGTCCTGAGTATCTTTTTTCTGCATATTTGTGTGTGTGTGTGTTTGTGTGTGTGTATGTGTGTGATGTGATTTGATCATGAAATGTCATTGAACACCAAATTCTGATGAGTCACAACTCTGCCCTCCATCCAGGGCTGTCTTGATAACCGCACTATTGCAATACCGCTAGTTATTTATTGGCAAGCCAACCGCAGGGGATGGGAAGCTACCGTCACAACTGCTATGCTCACTTTTTGTTTTTTTTTTCCCATGAGGCTATAGGCCATTTTACTCACCCACTGTCATGGACAACCACCTCCGCGTCCATACCTCAAGCATTTACCGAACTCATGCAATACCTACTGGAGGAGCCCATAGACTCCAACGCAGATCCACGGGCGGGTTTCCCACACATAGACTTTACTTGGACGGGCGGGCCCACCCCACCCCACCCCACCCCACCCACCCCCACCCAAGCTATATTCACGGCCGCCAAAGTATGTTTGGCGACCCTTTTTATATTTTTTTCATCCATCCGAGAGAACAACACCATCTGCGATCGATTAACCAGTGGACAAACTTCCCTCGCTCTCCCCCTCCGGTACCTCGTCGTTCTGCTGTCGCCAGAAGGGTCTGCTGACAGTCAGAGAAACGCTGTTACCGCCCGGCGTTACGGTGGCCGTTAAACCCGATATGCGCGCTATATTGAGATCTACTGACATCACTGCAGTGGAAAAAGTCCTTTACCGCGACAGCCCATCCGTCTTGGACCTGATAACCTCTGTCACCATGGTGATAAAGCCTGTCAATACATATCTCACTCCGTCTTCTGTCCTCTCGTCTCTCTCTCTGCTTTAATGTCATCTCTACCTCTTTCTCTCTCTTCCCTCCTATCTCTCTCTATATTATCTCTCTCTCTCGCTCTCCCTCAGTGTCTCTCTCTCTCGCTCTCTCTCTCTCTCTGTCTCTCGCGATTTCTCTATTCCAGCTCTCTTTCGAGCTGTCCCCTTTTATCATTCATCCCCTTGTTTTTATCTGTCCGCCTGCAGGTAAACCACGATAGATGTCTGTCGCTATGACAACACAGATTCTCTCTTGATTTCTACCTCTTTTTCTCCCTCCTTTGCCATTTCACTCTCTCTCTGCCTCTCTCTCTGCCTCTCTCTCTGCCTCTGTCTCTGTCTCTCTCTCTGTCTCTCTCTCTCTCTCTCTCTCTCTCTCTCTCTCTCTCTCTCTCTCTCTCTCTTTCTCTCTCGCTCTCTCTCTCTCTCTCTCTCTCTCTCTCTCTCTCTCTCTCTGTGTAACAAACACGAAGTCTCGTTGTTTTTTCTCTGTCAGAGAATAGGAGCAAAACTGCATTGAAAAAAATATTGTTTAATGCATGCACACACACACAGACAGGCTTAAAAAACACATGTAAATACACACGCATACACAGATGAACGCTTAAAAAAGCATGTAAACACACACATGCACATATAAACACACACACACAAACACAGCCGAAAGCTTAAAAAGCACAGGTAACGCATGCACACGCGCATAGACGAACACTTAAAAAACACATGTAAACAAACACACACACACATGAACGCTTAAAAACATGCGTGTAAACACACATGCACCCCCTCCCCCCCTTCCCCTCGTCACCACGGGGCCCCGCTTGTGAACCAGATGTGCATGTGGGGCCTCTTTCTCTCTCTCTCTCTCTCTCTCTCTCTCTCTCTCTCTCTCTCTCTCTCTCTCTCTCTCTCTCTCTCTCTCTCTCTCTCTCTCTCGGTCTGTCGGTCTGTCTCCTGTCTGTCACACGTAAACACACTGTTACCTCTGTGACCTCTCACTTAATGGGGGGGGGGGGGTCAATATACTGAGCCCCCCCCCCCCCCCCCCCCCCCCCCCCCCAGGTCTCCTGCGTGTCACCGCGCGCACTCACCCGACACCCACTTCACATGCGCGCCCACGGCAGCAACGGCCGCCCCGCCCTCGCGCTCAACTAACCCCATCGCCGTAGAACAAACAGCTGTATCTCGTAGTGGTGATGAGTCATCGCTCTGCCGCGGTTCCGACCAATGGCGGGCCTCGCGTCCAGAGCCGTGTTGTATTTAGACCGGGTCCAGGAGGAGAAGGAACCACGCCCATAGCCGAGGACACAAGCCCACTGAGCTGGGCGACAAACATGAGGTGAACAGGACCAGAGTCACCATGTAGTAGTCACACACACACTGCGGTGACCCGTCCTTCGAGCTCAGATTAAGTTATTAGAGGAATAGATCATTATTGCGAAATAAACCCTGACAGGGCGAAATCAATAATTCAAAACAAAATATAACAAAAAATAATTGTATTGATTTAAAAATGTTGTTTTTCTTCCGCTAAAAACAACAGTCTGTAAGATCCGACGGTTGTAAATAGGGTCCATAGCAACGGTCTGTTATTCACAGCGGCGGTCTGCTATTCAGAAATAACAGACCGTAGATTGCCGTAATTGACCAATCAGGTTTGAGTATTCAACAAAGCCGTGTAATAATAATACATGTTACCCCCCCTATCCACCCCCAAACCTGGCCGAACGTACTGTAGGAGAGTCTCACTTTTCATGGATGGAGGGAGGGAGGAGAGAGGGGGGCAGAGGGGAGTGGGGACTTGGGCTGGTGATGTTGTTGTTGGAGGGGATGGGAGGTGGAGGTGGAGGGGGTTGTAAGTGTGGTGCAACAGTGCCCCCCTCTGGTCAGCACAGGCTATAGGCTCATGAAAGGAACTCAAATGGGACTCATTACTAAATTACCTCCTATTTCTCTCCAGTCCATTTGTTTTTACATACGGCCAACAAAGTGTTCCTTTAGTATTATTCAGTGAGGAATACCAGAGAAGCATGCCTTAATGTCTTCACACTGGTCAAATGTTTTACCTCACTGTTGAGCTGGGCTTTTATTTTGAAAGACCATCTTCAGTCATTCAGCCCAGTGTGTGTGTGTGTGTGCGTGTGTGTGTGTGTGTGTGTGTAAGAGAGAGACGGCCAAACTGGAATCAGATGTGGTTTTAACCCCTTCGTACCCCTTCTGTGTTGAGATAAATATCTCTCATCATGTCCACCATCAAGCTGGTGATTCATGGTGATAACGTACGAAAACAAAAAAAGTCTGAAATTGGGAAACAATGGAAATTTGGATTCAGTTGTTTTGCTGCGAGCTTCGGGGAATAAACAGTTGTTAGTTTATTCAGCTATGCTTGGAAAACTACCTGTTTACCCTAAAAATCAACCTTTCTTTCTTTCTTTCTTTCTTTCTTTCTTTCTTTCTTTCTTTCTTTCTTTCTTTCTTTCTTTCTTTCTTTCTTCTATTACCCAAGTCTTTCTTGCTTTCTTTCCATATTTCTCTATCTTTCTTTCTTTCTTTCTTTCTTTCTTTTTAGTAGATGCATACGCATGACCATCCGCGGCGATATCATAGTCTTGGGTGGACGTGTGTGTGTGTGCTCTTCATGAATTAGTCTGATTCAGTTTCCGTCAGGGAAAAAACAGTGTGTTTGTGTGTGGGGGTGTTTATACACATCCCAAGGCTTTCTGGCTGAGAATCGGTTCTCATCTGGTAAATGACGCCATAATCTGTTGCAGCCATGTGGCCACACAACAGCCTCACAAACTCACCATCGTTTCCAAACACTTGGCATTTGAACTACTACGGGCTCACATATCGGAGCTTATTAAGCGTACTTGGGGAATTCTAAACAAACTTTGTCCATGCTAACTGTACTTCGACATTCGAAGCATACTTGTAAAACTAAGCACAAATGTGCACAGTAAACATAATTGTATCGATTTAGGTATTTGGGGGTACACGTTTTTGTTTATATGTCAACCTCTTCTGTTGAGTCTGAGAAGGGTGGTTGGTGTTGGAGAACCAGCCTTCGGTCGAGGAACCGGCCTGATGTTGGAGAACCTAGTAGAGGTTTGTGTTTGAGGACCGCCTTTAACCTCTCCGTGGTCGACGTCTGGACCTTGGTGAAATAATAACACAAGGAGCCGTGTGCCATGTGGACAGAGACCGCAGCGACCACACTGGCCATCTGTTGAGATGCTAACGCGGACACACGTACAACACAGTATACAATTAACGCCATTGATCGTCATAGAATTACAAATACCAGATTTGTGGTTTAAAAAAAAAAACTGTTTTTTTTTGTCATTTATTTTTATTGAGAGTACATTACATGTACCATATTACACAACGCAGTTAACAGAACTGGAGGGTTTCTTTCCGCAATAATTCAAATCCGGCTTGCTCATAATGAGGCCCAACCCCACCCACCCAAACCCCCAAACCATGAATAGTAAAAAAAAAAAAAAAAAAAAGAGTAAAAATAAATACAATAAACTCAAAAACAAAAGCCAAAACAAACTAAATTTAAATACAAATAAAAAAAAGTCTGGAGAGGTTTGATACACTTTTGTAGGATTTTACAGTCGGATTTGAAAGTCTTCAATGGATCGATGGACTTTGCTACACTATTTGTACTGGAGAACGCCGTGTCCTCTCTCTGGGCCGTATGTGACGTACATCTCTCTGTCACCAAGCACTCTCGAAGTTTAAAGACTTTGTGAGATATCCCTGCCTTTCACACGAGAGTAATGGCCACAAACAGAGAGCCAGAGATAAACTTTATTTTTCCGCCCCGATCTTAAAGCGAATTTCCGTCCTTTCGGTAAACACAGAGGTTCCGGTGATCCTGTCCTCGGATCCGTCAGTGTCACCGCCGCAGGAAACGAGGCGCAAGTGTCCCCTCCGCAAGACTTTGAGCAAATGGCACCTTAGAAACAGGTCCCCCGCTTCTCCCCGCCAAATCCTGTCAAGGACTTGATATGAATTTTGGCCCGGGGTTTGTTTGGTGTTATTGACGTGTTGGACGGCTTCCACGCTGCGTTGTTCCTGTCCTCTACTTTAAGTCCGCTGGCTGTGTTCACTCTCTCCGCCGCTACCTCCGCAGATATTTAATGCTCTTGGCTTACACCGCTCTCCCGTATCCTCTGCAACCTTGCGTGTTATTAGTGAACACCAATTGGATGTGATTATGTGTAAGCAAATGGGCGCCATGTGTGCGCAACGTTTATTTATGCAAAGCGGCGTATCGGATTTTCGGTTACTATGGCGAAAGAAAGACACAAGAAAACGGTTGGGAACGTTGACGAACGGCGACGCTCGGCCTCTCGATCCGTTCTCTTCCTGGACCACGAGAACCCGGACCTTCGGCCAACTTTGTTCCTCTAGCGTCTTCGAGCTCCTCCTCCTCTTCTCTGCCCCAGTACCTCTCGTCCCTCTCAGCCCCCCCTCCCTCTCCACCCCCCCTGTGGGTCCCAGAAAAAGGTTCATTGTGCAGGCTGGGAGAACGAGAGAGTGCAAGGCCTGGTTCTGGTTAGCATGCTGCGCTGCATCTCAAACACTTACCTTCCTCCAGGGGCTGCATCTGGAGCTCGTTTCCTGTTCAGCCTGTGCCGGGCGAGGGGCGGGGCTTGGCCTCTGCTCCGTGATTGGGTGAGATTGCAGCTTTATGGACCCCAGGATGGATGGGGCGGCCAAGCAGTAATCTGTCAATCAATAGCTGACAGATTTAAACCAACGCTCAACCCAGGAGAGATTCTGATTGGTGCAGAAAGCTTAACCAGGAAGTTGGTTGCGCTCCAGTCATCTATCAACAAACCAACGCTAGCTAGTTTTGTATCGGCCGATCTGCTAAGCATTTAAAAAGGCTTTTAATAGAACAATGATCTTATACGCATCGTTTTTCGGCACACTGTGCCACGATAAGAAACTCCATAAGTAATTTTAAGTAATTACTTTATTTCAGTAATTGTCGCACACTCCGACATTAGCATTGTTTGGACAGTGCATTGGCAATCATTATTCTGTAATTGTGTGTAATGGTAGCATTAGTGCATAGCAAGGACACTAGTGGAATTTGTAATGGTGCGCTAAAATTGCATTAGCTTCCTGTTATTCCTGCAGTTATAGGCGAGCGGCTGCCATGCACACCACTCCTAAACCTAGCCCAGTTCTTAAATGGGTGGACCTTTTGGATGTAGCATGCTATTTGGCAATTTTAGGAGCTGTCGTTTTGTTCGAGGTTTGGCTACAACAGAAAATCGGCGGAAGGAGACGTGCGTTGCTGTCGGTGGCACCCACATATTGTCGAGTTCTCGAGTTCCCAAATTGTATATTTGCATTATCCTCAGGTTTCGGCAACACATTCGACCAGTCCTAGGATAGCATGATGCTAATTGTGGCAGGCAGAACTTTCTTTTTTGTGTTTTTTGGTAGTTGGAGGTGTGGAGAGTACCGTACCTCTCCAGACGGCATATGTGCCAGGGCTGTGAGCCAGGTATTGTCAGGTTTCAGCTGTAGCACTGAAAGGGCTGCAGTCAATCTTCCAGCTCTGCTTCAAACTAAAGACGGCCATTTCCTCCCCTGGAGCCTAGCGCTCGGCTAGCAGCAGCAGCACACGTAGGCATGGACATATGCACAGCATACATACAAATACATACACATACACGTATACACGCTTGCATGTTTTGCGCATGCAGAACCCATACGCATTATATACACAAGTACATACACGTACAAACATACACTGTCATGCTGCATCGACGTGCAGCACGCACGCAGATGCACATAAGACACACACATACAAACACACATATGTGGCACACATACACATAGTTTGTATGCACTCACGCATACACACTCACATGTACATATTTAGCAAGCACACATAAAAATACACTATTTGTATCGCACCTCTGAAAACAACGTTTACAAAGGGCTTTAATTGACTTGCCCAATAAAAAAAGGTTTAAATAAAAAACGTACACATAAATTCCCACACACACGCGCACACACAAACATCACACATTCCCACACACACAATGAATGAGGTTTATTTATGGCCAGGTGATGGTAGACCGACTAGGAGATCACAGAACTACCGAAGCCAAGTAGCACACCAGCCAAGACTCGTCCACACTGTACATAAGTTTTGATTATTTCCCGATAAAAGCGGTGATAAACACATTCTTATACTGTTACTCTTCTTGCTGGCTAATAAAGACGTCCACTCCCCTGTCTCCAGTTTTTGGAAGAAACCTGGCACTGCCATGCCGAGGGATCCTGTGCCCAGTAGCACGTAAACACCGATTGCCAAAACGTACGATCAAACTTGCAACCTTTCCACACAATCCTTTCCAACCTCTCTCTCTCTTTCTCTCTCTCGCTCTCTCTCTCTCTTTCTCCTGGCCACATTGTCGTAAAACGCCAGTGCTTGCTGTGGAACAATGGAGGAGAGGGTGGGCTCATGAGGAGAGGAATTAGTCAGGGGGAAATTGATGTACTTGGAGGCCCTGGGGGGGGGGGGGGCGGGGTAACGGGTTCAGGTCTGAGTCCTGTAGAGTCACAAATGATGTGGGGCCAGGAGCCCCTCCTCAGCCCCGTACCCCCCCTCCTCCTCCTCTCCTGCTCTCCTCTCATTCTCCTCTTCTCCTCCTTCTCCTCTCGTCCTCTTCTCCACCCCCCCCCCCCCCTAACATCTCACCCCTCTTCCCTCACTAAGAGCTACCTGTGCCAGAGCAGCACATTATCCGATCTTTCGCTGTGAAAAGCTGTTTGGACTTAATTCGCTGTCTGCTTCATGTCCTTTTTTTAAGCTTGATCTCTTTGTTTGTGTTGTTATTTTTGTACTTTTTTGCTGCTTAACAGATGATTATCGAGAGATATTTGGGGGAAAAACCCCGAAGTCACACCCTGTGTGTGTGTGTGTGTGTGTGTGTGTGAACACTTATGCTTAGCCAATCGCCAGTAAACCGGATCTCAGAGACGCCGGTCAAATTGCGCACCTCGAAGCTATTCGATGCCCCGGCTTGTCCAAATATTGTTTCTAATGGTCACGGGTTGTTGCGCGGCTAGTAGCGCAGCATAGCAGCGCAAAGCGCGGGCGTGCCTGTGAGTGACTACAGACGTGAGAGAGAGCGAGAGAGAGAGAGAGAGAGAGAGAGAGAGAGGGAGAGAGAGGGAGAGAGGGGGAGAGAGAGGGAGAGAGAGAGACCACTTATTCTGCCACTACAG